>JACEGR010002360.1:0-131242 GCA_014170235.1 Listronotus bonariensis
TAAGCGGCATCCTTTCAGGAGCGTAATCCTTGCATAAAATAAGGCAAAAGGTTCCTATAAACATATGGCCGAAAATGCATATTAAGGGAGCTACAACCCTTTGAAAGTTACTGGAAGAAATTGGGTTTTTATTTAATATCTTTTATGATTAAGAAAGGAAGTTTTTTGAAACTTTTCAGAGGTTATATTTTTTGGTGGCCAATTTTTGTGGGTGAGGCCAATTTTTCGCCTTGACGCTTCTAAGGGGTGGTTTGCAAGGGTGTGAGGGAATAGAACCCTCCGCTCACTTTCCCCTTTATAAGATTTTTAACTTTTTGATAGCTTTTTCTGAAAGTCCAATGATTTTTACCAAAAAAAAGGTACTCTTGCCTCAAGTCGCTGGGGGCAATAGTTTTCGAGAAAATCGCTTGCATAAGCTACTTCGATGCAGAGATTGACTATTATTTCATTTGTTTGAATAAAAAAAATTTTCAATTTTACCAATAAAGGCTTTGTAGCTTTTAATAAGACGAACAAAAAAGTTCTTATAAACATGTGTCTGAAAAACTGCTTCCTAAAGAGCTACGCACCCCTTTAGACTAAGGACACCTAAAGACGATGTTTACTCAATAACTTTTAATCCTGCGATCGAAGTGTTTACGCGCGATTTTGTCGAAAACTATTGCCCCAACGACTTGAGGCAAGAAAGTACGCTTTGGTAAAAATCATTGGACTTTCAGAAAAAGCTATCAAAAGTTAAAATCTTATAGGGAAAAGTTCAGTGAGGTTTTATCCCTACACCCTTAAAAACCACCCCTCGAAGCGTCGAGGCGAAAATTGGTTTCACCATAAAATTGGCCACTAACAAAATATAACCTTGAAAAGTTTCAAAACTTCCTTTTTTAATCACAAGATATTAAATAAAAACCTAATTTCTTCAGTAACTTTCAAAGGGTTGTAGCTCCCTTAATATGCATTTTCGGCCATATGCTTTATGGAACTTTGCCTTATTTTATGCTAAGGATTACGTCTCTGTTGTACATTTAATTTACTGGCATTGCTAACACTCTTTAATGGCAAGGCATTGGCAAAAAGGTATCAAAAAGACGCGAAAGTGGGCAATTGGCCGTTATTAGGCCACGTGTTGCAGATAAAGTGATGGCATCCGTCATTAATAAGTTATTGGCAAAAATGCGTTTAAGATGATGGCATCCATCATTAATAAGTTATTGGCAAAAAGATAACAAAAAGACACGAAAGTGGGCAAATGCAGATACTCCCAAGCAGCAAGCTGACGTCTTATTGACGAAAATTGTCGCATATACTTTTTTAAAAGCTAAAATGATGCGATATTTTATTTGAAAATTAAAATAGGAAAACTCCTTACTGCATGCAATTTCCTTGCAATGCAAAGTACCATCTCTCGGAACACTGTCCAACTTGAGATGCAGATTTTTACACTAGCCGAAGATATTTCTTTCAAAGCTAAGTGAGATCACCTACCGCAGACCGCTCTCGAATTATTTTTGTCTAATGGGTACGGTTTAGACGATAAAAAGCGAAGATATTGCAGAAACGTAGTAGTTTATTGTCCATTACGCCATCTATCGGTATGTCAAAAAACTATTAAATATATATAATATTTTTTATTAACACGTCTTTAAAACTTTTAATAAAGTTTTAAACAAAATGTTTACAGCTCCTAACAGTCTACTTGAATATCTTGCCTTCTCGACTAGCCATCACCAATTAATCACACAACACACACTTATTAGGTAATGAATACATTTAATTATGTCTATTAAAAAAACTCTTTTCTTTGAAAAAGAAACTAAAAAGCTAGAAACCACGTAGAAAACAAATGCACAAAGCGGTAGTTAAATACCAATGTTAATAATATGGTTTAAAAGTATGAATATGCGTTGAAGGTTTGCCTTCAAAAATCCAATATTTAGTTGCCTGCAACAAAAACACGTGCTTTATTTAATCAGGATTGGTATGCCCCATTTTTATATGCTTGCCGGCAGTTCGCATGTAAATTTATTGGCAATTAAGTGTTTATTTAGGGTTGACTTTTTAATACGTATAAGATGTTGGCATAATATTACCACCAATTGCCAATGCTTTACCATCAATGCCAATATGAAAATATACTTATTCCGTTCTCACTTCTTGAGGCCAATAAACGACCCTTTTGTCCCCTATTGTCGGCCGGCGCTTTAGCCAGGTGTTACCTGCTATAAAATTTGAACGGAACAGGGTGGAATTTACTTTTTTTATAGGAAAAATAGAAACACATTGATAATCACATATTTTATTATTAATAGGAACAAAAATATTATTTATAAAATATACCTAGGGATACTATAATTTATTTTTTTAAACATTGTCATCACGTGACTAACTGACGACTTTCTAATAGCGTTTTTCGACATCGCTTTCGTTTATATTGTCGTTTAATGTTTATGGAGAATGACAAAGAAAGAATATAATTTACTTGTCGTTGATCATTGCGTCAAAAAGTCACGTGATGGCAATGTTTAAAAAATAAATTATACCTACTTAGTCATTTAAAAAATATATAAATAAAAAGCTTTTAAAAATACAATATACAATATAAAATGAAAAGTATCTAAAAATATTACAACTTATAATTATTATTAGGACCTATTCAATTAAATCAGTGTCACTATCACTATCATCCCCTAACTGTATAATTAACTCCTTAACATTACTTGAAAGTGTGGTATATGATTGTTCAACTTTAATTACGTGATCTACACTGTTGCTCCAACTATTTACTGGTATTTTTATCTATTTCCCTGGTGATAATGCCTAATACAAAACTATTTAAAGTCGGTGAACTGTTGTTACGTCTAACTTGCGATTTCAATTGTTGCTCAAACAAAAATTCATTTTCTAACAAAAATAATTTTGAAGAAAAAAAAGTCCTCCACCCAAAAAGTAACACTGCATCACATTTTCCCGGGGGACCTGCCACAAAATTCGTTAACTTTTTTCTGTTTCTAGCTGTACAAAAATTACGTGATATTTGCACAGACCCCTTCCCCCATGGTAAGATTTAATGAGATTCACTTCTGACCCCTCCTTTCCCTAAATTAAGTGAGATATTTTAGGAGAGGGAGGGGGTCGAGGAAAATCTCACGGGGGGAGGGGGGGTCTGTGAAAATCTCACGTTATTTTTGTGTAATAAGAAGGGGGAAAATTTAATGAAATTTTAGGGCAGGCCTCCCCCAGGGAAATGTGATGTATTGTTGCTTTTTTGGATGGAGGACCTTTTTTCTTTTTTCTTCAAAATTTTTTTGAGGACAAAATCAATTTCGGTTCGAGAAATTGAGAGTTTTGTATTCTCATTATAAATCTCACTTAAGATTAGATAGGGGAGAGGGGGTTAAAGAAAATCTTACCCTATCTCACCAAGGGGGAGAAGTGGTGCAAAAATATGGAATAAAACACCTCACATATTTTATGAACGCCCCTGATTTATTTTTTTATTGGAGAATCACCTCTTAATGTTTATCGGTAGAGTGTCCTGTATATTTGATTAAATTTTACTTTAGATTCTCCCTGGCTCTGGCAACCAATTAAACAATTTTGGGGCGATACCAACAAAATGCCAAACCTACGAGACTTTCTGTACAGATCACTTTCGCAGCAAAAAATGTTTACGAACCCCATGTGGGCACTAATGGCGGAACTGACACCTCAACCATGGGATGTGATCCTTAGAAAAAATAATTTAAGAGATTTAGCTCAAACGGTAAATAAAGAGGTAACCAAATGGTTCAGGGATGAATGGTTCGATCAAGCGAATATTGTCGCCACCGATTATTTTTTGGGAAATGATTTGATACATGTTGCGATTGTGGGAAATAAAGCTAATCATAATTAATTTACAGTTATTTTTTCTGTTCCAAATACAGGGTGATCTTAAAAATATAACATAAAAACTTAAGGCAGCAATTCTACCTAAGAAAATAATGTTACAGACTCATATACCGGGTGGTGCGTCACAAAGCATAGGAAATCTCATGTAAATTTTAAGAGGGTTAATTATTGGCTCCCTGGATATTTACAAAAAAAATTAACAGTCTTAAGATTAATTTTTTGCTGAAAATTTGGTAATTTATTTAATTGAATAATTCAAGATTCGCTAATTAAATTTTTTTGAAAATTGGTATAAGGGTTTGCATATTGATCTCTTTCGAAAAGTTTATGGATGGTGGAGGGGAGGATAACCATCTTCTATGGCGGAAAAGTTGGAAAAAGTGGCCATCGGAATATAGCAAATTGGTATGGCGCCACAGTAGCCAGTAGAGGGATTTTGGTATTTCTTTCCTTTTATTTTGTATCTATCTGTCCTTTTTCATTTTGTATCTCACTCTAATAATTCATGCTTATTGATTAAAAATCTCATATGGCTACGGTGGCGCTCATCTTAAGTTGCTCCTTTCGATGGAGACTTTTTAATACATTCAGATGGTTATCCTCCCCTCCACCATCCATAGAAAAAGTTATCTTATATCAGAGACAACAATGAGACGAGTAACTGATCCTAACAATTTGTCCATTGTATTTATCTCTTTCTGGTTTAACGTAAGTTCCAATAAATATGTCTTTGTCTTTCATCATGGCAGGCTATCGTAGATGGAGCAATCATCGCTTTGCCCTGGTTGCCAAGTTGTTTACAATTTTTGCATGTAAACTTTAATGTCCTTTTTTGGCTCACATCTAATTAAGAGAAAGAAAATATACCATGAAGCGAATATTTTTAACTTGACAAACATTGCCGCAGGCAGTCACGCCGAAATGTTAATCGATATTTGTGTTTAATATTTTTCAATGGCCGATTTGTTTGGACAGTTTGTTTACATTTTCTGTGATTTATTGTGTTTTGTGGTTTTTTACACTTAATTGGACTTTGAATATTGACTTTCATTAGTGATCACAGTGTATATATTAAATTTGTGCTTTTCAACAGATAATTTAAGGTAATATTGACAAGGTTATCTGTAAGAAAAATCTTTATAAAAACCAAATAAATGACATTTTTAATAAGGTGTGTGTAATTATTGAACTAAACCCCAATATTTTATATTAATAGGAAACAAAAACAAGTACCTAACATTAAGGGCAAAAATAGCACAGCTATATAATTTGAATTTGACGGGCAAACGATAAAGTCGACTCACGCACCATCTGCGTTTACCTGCCTTGAAGACAGACAAGGAAGGCCCAGCAGCTATCTCTCTCTCGGATAATTTATTTATATTTAGTTGCTCGTCTCATTGTTGTCTCTTCTTATATTCTGTTAAATGGATAGGAGAGCCAATAACTAACCTCCTTAACACTGTCATGGGATTTTCTATGGTCCGCTCGGTGACGTACCACCTGGTGTAGTGGACCCGCTCTAATCCGACATTGTTTTTCAAGGAGATGTCAGACTATCGAATTTGTCGGATTATAGAGTTATGCCTAAGACCTCTATAATCCGCTTTTTCGTATAAAAATACCTTGTAATCCGACAAATTTAAACTGGAACAATAAGCATTGAGCAATGATCGTAGCCCCCGCAAGTTACTACCCGTTCAATTATGCATTAGTGAAGATTTTTCGAAATTTTTAGATATATTCAACAGTACTAGACCTGTCGGATTACAGGCGGCGCCGGATTGGACAGGGTTCGCATTACCGCAGGTCCACTGTAAACTCTTTTTAAAATGTCATTGGTTTTCGAGTTACAACCCCTCAAAGTTCAATGCTCGCCACATGTTGGTGCCTTTACGTTAAATAGGTTTTGAGTTATGAAGGGGTTCAAAAGTGGCACCAAGCGGTCCGTGTAATGTTGCGTCCAGACTTGCAACAATTCGCCGCGCCGAATAGCGCGCCTCATAGCCCAACATAGCGCGCACATTGACGTGCACGGAATTCACGTCGTTTTAAGCGGCTTTAAGCGCGCAAATAGGTTGGTTTGTTTGGACGGATGTTTGTCGAATTGTTGCAAGTCTGGACGCGGCTTAATATTAAACTCGGCGCAAAAATTGGTTTGACACGCTGCCGCGTGTCTAGATACCAAATATATAGGTAATTTATATCGATAAAAAGCCAGCAAGCATTTTGGAGTTATACAGAATACTCTTTAATTTGGACACTCCACGAAGGATGAAAATCTAAATACTAACGTACCGTGGGTGTCTTAAGCGAGATAAGAAGGAGTTTATTAACAAGGAACTTAAGTACTTGAAGATTTGAAGAGAAAAATACCTCCGCGGGCAATAATTCCCACAATATCTAGATAGGGTAGGGCGGAACTAGTTGAGCATAGAGGTAAGTTGGGCAATCAAAATATCTCAAAAACTATGGACCGCACGCGAAAGCATCAAATAGCGTAAAGAAGGTTACGCGAGGGGAACTTATTGTGCGACCACTAGTAGTGACGCGGCGATCGAAAAAGTCTCCGTGCGCATTGTTTATTTTGTGATTAAAAAGTAAAATAATTGCAAGCCGGAAAATTTTATCTGTGATAGTTAAATGTATTCCGTTCTCAATCAGGTAAGTGTTAATCTTAAGTAAATTTATTGCAGTTTTAATATGTATAAAAAGTTTGGATATAATTCTAACCGGTTTTTTAATAAATTCACTTTTTCTTTGAAATTTTCCGGTTGGGGTTAGTTGAGCTCCAGTTGCCCCACTAACCCCACGGTTTTAAGTATAAATGGTTTTATTTATTTTTAGAGGCTGCAACCCGAACTTTATACAAGCAACAAAGAAAACGAGCTGACCTATCCAACTTATAAATTTTCTCTGAAAATAGTTCGGACCATACCCAAAGGCTGGTCCAAGAAAAGCTGCAATTTTAACAGATACAGAAGGCATTACAAGAAAAGCAAAATAAAAGTACTTAGAAAGTTTCAAAAAACGAAGATGAATTGATAGATATTAAATCCAATAGTTAAGCTAAGCTAGGTAATAATGAGATTTGTTGTTTTGTCACTCTAAGATTATAAATATAAGAAGCAAATGATTTGACTATACTTTCTAAGTGCTCCACTAGCCCCATACCCTGCTCAACTTACCTCACCTATGGGGTACGTTGGGCATACTTGACTATCTACATTAAAATAGATGTAGCTCCTAAATTCGACTTATAAGAAAGAAACTACTATGGACACTATTAATAAGGGATAAATTGCTAATCCATCAGTATCCATTTTAAGCCATTAAAACTTATTTTGGGGAGCTATAACCGATCAAGTGAAAAATTGCTCAACTAGCCCCGCTCTACCCTACTCTAGAGAAGAAAGAACGAACATAGTGGAAAGTATGGAGTCTCCTAATTAATCCGTATTAAGATGCATATGTACTGTTTAATAAAATAAAACTATGTACAAATAAGTTAATAAGACTTTTTATTTATTTTTTATTTCTTACAATTATACTGATCTTGATTAAATCAATGAGTTTTTACATTTAGTATATTATGGTCAATTTTAATACGTAAATTGTTAGAGTTTCGTTATTTGGAACTGAATAAAAAGTCGTACAAAATAAATAGTTTTAAATAAATTACAAAAAATCTTAAACCTAATATTGCAAACAAAATAATGCACTCTGGCTAGTGGGTAAAAATAATCTTTACATGGTAAAGAACTTCAAGAAATAGGGTTAATTATATTAAAGTATCCCTTACCGTACGCAGTCAAAAACATTTTACATATAGTGTATTATTTTTATTTACATAGACCATTTTGTTATTTTGGGTTTATTTTCGAAACACATTAAAATTTTAGATTAATGACATTTACATACTATTAAATGTGGCACACATAAAAAAATATTTAGATAGCGATAACACCTAGGGAAAGTGGGGTGGATTCCAATTTTATAACTGATTTGAAAATAAGCAGCTACATAGCTTAAATGTGTTTCAGAAAATAAACTTTTACCACAAAACATATCTGGATGAGTTATTATTTCGAGCTCTGCTCTCCCGCTCAAAGACAAAGGATCTAAAACTAACGACGTCTCACCTATCGGAGCTGCCGCATCTGCAAGTGCTCAGCACTCAGCGACGCAACACTAATATCTTAAAGGCAGCATCTCGTGGAGTGTGATTGGGCGATCTAACTGTACTTCTTCACCGAAGCTACTTCTGGTATTGAAGCGACTTCTGCAGCTGTTAAAGCCGTTGAGCTAGCAGAAGGTTTCTTAGTCTTTCTAGTGTTGATACTCTCGCTGGACTATCAGTAACTGTTACAGTAACATCGCTAGTGTTGTTCATCTCGACAAAAACCGCATTATGTAATCAGGTGGTGGGAGATCAGTTGCGTTCCGTACGACACTCGGTCTGTTTCGGGAGGTTCCGGCTGCCTTACTTTCTCCGGAATATTTGCGATCCTGCGCATACTTCGTCTGACACTTTTGGCGCAGAAATTTGGCAGACGTGCGCCTGGCGTTAGTTGCCAACTTGGTGGAGGCGTATACTTTGGTGGCGGGTCTTCCGGATACTATATTAGATGTGGTGGTGATGGTACTGTGGTAAGTGGGACCAACGACGGGCGGGTCTTCCATGTGTTCGCCAATTGGGGGACGGTAAAGCTGGATCCTCTAAAAAGTAATTACTACGTTAAATAAATTAAAATTGCTAAGTGTCTAATTTTATTCGTTTTTGTGATACCTATTTGATTTTTTTTCAGAAATGCAGGGGTGCTATTAAATTAATTTTATTTTAACCATATAAACTCCTTAAACTTCAAAATTTTGCCACAAGATTAGAAAAAAAGTCTGCCTTATCATACGTAGGCCATATCGAGATCATAGATTATACAGGGTGATCAAAAATAATTTCAAGTTTTTAGAAAGTCAAATTGCAACATCTCTTATTTTAAATGGAACACCCTTGTACTTACGCCACATGACGACAAACCAAATGCTCTTTCAAATGGTGTGTATATGTAATGTAATGGTTGCCTATACCTATCTTTTATACTTTTTAAGTAACTTCCGTTTTGAACGATTGTTCTTTATTCCGAAATGTCTATTTAAATGTGAGTAGGCTGTGATATAGCTATGCCTATTTACTAAGCCGTTATTGCAAAATGTAAATTTGTTGGAAAAAAGCACAAAATTAAAAGATTTTGTATTATCTGCCAATTATTTTTAAAATTCACAGAAAAAAAAATTCATTAGTTGCTTATAATGCTACTTCCAATAACACTTATTTCAGCTGAATGTGGTAATGATAAAACTTGTGTTTTTAAACAATCCTAATAACGCCTCTGGTCAGTTATGACGACATTCTGTGACCTATAACTCGTTTCTTCCATTATCCATAATCACTGTGTCAAATGTTTTAAAGCAACTATTAAGGTTATCAGATGGTTTCTCCTGGAATATTTTTCAGGATTAACTCTAGACTAAAGTAAACCATTTTTTTCACATCCTACCAGTATTATATCATCTTGTTGTTGTAGAAGAAGGGTTTTTATTTAAAATCATTGAAATTTCTTTTAAACTGACTAAAACACTAGTAATCAATAAATGGTCGTTGTTATTTTCTTAAGAAAAATATTAATGGCTGCTATGTCACAGCCAACTTTAATTTAAATAAACATTTGGACTAAAAATTTGTAAAAACAGATTTTACTAAAAAAGCACAAAAGATAGGTATAGGCAACCTATACACCATTTGAAAGAGTATTTTATTTGTCATCATGTGACGTAAAAATACAGGGTGTTCCATTTAAAATAAGAGAGATATGGCTATTTGATTTTCTGAAAAATTGAAATTATTTTTTGATCACCCTTGTACAATATTTGATCTTGATTTGACCTACGTATGATATGGCAGACTTTTTTCTAATCTTGTTACACATTTTAAAGTTTAAAGTGTTAAAAGTGTTAAAGTAAAATCAATTTAATTTTACCTCTGCATTTTTCAAAAATCAAATATCACAAAAACGAATAAAATTAGACACTTAGTACTATAAACAAACTTGAGTTATTTTTAAAGTAGAATCTAAAACCGTCATAAAATATAGGGTGTTCTATTTAAAAAATATATAACTTTGATACGTCACACTTTTTTGAGACATCCCTGTATAGACTAAAATAATTTTATACTGTGGCCTTATCCGACCTGTATATGTTCCAGTATTTACTTTTGTTAATAAACCCCATGGTTATCCAGCTACAGACCGTGTCGAATATGGTGGGCCACCCTTGGCTTATCAGTTATTAAACATAACGATTACGACTGCAGCCTTGTAGACTGCAGACCTTTGCAGCCTCTTTTACAGAAACTGACTCCCAGCGCCTGGGCGTTTCTGGACACATAACCCTAGGGCTTGCCTGTGGTTCACTTTCAACGATTTTGAAAGTTAATCGAAAATCCAAAGTATTTACTTTTAGATTCTTCATAAGCATATGCACCTGATGTTTCAATAGAATATGCAAACATTCTGGCTGATTCTGGTTTTTGAAAGTAGATAAAACAACATGCATGTAGTATAAGCAAGATACCCAAAGTAAGAAGTTAGGGTCAGGTAGTAGAATAAAAAGCGGTAAGCAGTGTGCCAGATTGTAACATCTAAATTAATTACCGATTTAGAATATCCGTAGAAAGTGTGTCCTGCCTGCACCTTCTTCCCTAACACTACTCTTGATTTTTACTACTGCTATAAATTTCTTTTCGCTAATTAGAGCCTATGTATAAATGATATTTTTTAATTAATACGGCATGAAAATTTTAACCTTTAAATAACCGATATTAAAAATTTCCTCTTACAATCCCGGCAAACCACGCAAAGCTGAATAACGATAAACGATAACGATAAGCTCTTCTGGCACGCTCATCATCCGTACCTCAAGCGATGTCCTGGCATGGTTGGCTGTAACGATAACGGATCATGCTCTGCGTTGCTGCGCAGTCTCAGTATCAACATAAATAAAAATTTTGAAATTACTAAAAGAGGCTGCAATAGTGCAGAAATTAAGAAAATATTTTTTTGGCTTATGATCTGGTCAATAAAAGCCTGTTATTTTTTATTTAAAGTACATCTTAATAAACATCCTTTAAAAGAGTTTATTGGGAACAAATTAAGAGCACAGTGTTGCAATTCGGTCAAACAGCTGATAAAAATGGGTATCTAGATTTAATTTGGCGAAGAATATTTACATAAATTACCTGATTAGTTATTAAATCACGATGAAAATGCGCACAGCAGGATAATAGTCAGTGTTTTTGTATCTTTATATATTCCCATAAAGCGTAAGTTCTTCGTTATTACCTTGAACTGCAGATAAAAACCAAAACTGACTCGCGCGTTTTGCTTCATGCTGAATTTTTAACGAAATCCATCATGGCAACCACTTAAAACGCTTAACAACTAGTTGTAGACTAACTATTTTCTTATTTTTTTATTACATTCATCCCATAAATCGTAAAAATTCTTTAAAAATAGAATGTTAACTGCCAAACAACAGAAAGCAAAACTTGATTATGAAATGTCATTATGTTCTAAATTTTGCAACTGCAAACGTTGCCAAACTCGCTTAATTTTCGTTCTCTCAATAAAAAGGCCTTTTTAAAAATTACATAGCCAACTTCACTTTTCATTTAAAAAGTAAAACTTAGTTTTGTAGCTCAAAAACGGAGTACTATAATAAATACTGGATTATACCTTTCCATTAGGAAAATACAGTTATAGTTACTTTACACATTATTTGTATTCCAAATATTAACTGAGCTACTGGGAAATACAATTTTAAAAACAAACCATTTTTTTCAAAATATCTAGTAAGCCATAATTCTTCCGGAAGAAACTAAAAGTGATTTAAGCTCAGCTCTAAAAAACTCTGTTTAACCATCTCTGTAGCTGCAGCGGTCCCCTGTAGACAATTTGAGTTAAAATTAAAATATCAATTCTCCAAACTGAAAACTTACCATTAGAGCCACAGGAAGTATGACATTCCACGTAAATGACAGCAAAGCCGGCGCCCAACTTAAAAACATGTATGGTTCGTTTGGCTAAACAGGGTTCTTACGATTGTGTCTCCGCTATACGGGCGTCCTCTTACCATGAATACGGCCACTATTTGAAGAAGAATGACGATTGTTAGCCACCAGACGCTCCCAAGGGTGTAGTCCATAAAATATACAACATATATTCCCAGCTACAAAAAATAAATCCATATAAATAAACATAGGAAATAAAATAATATGAATTATATCTTTATGTTCTCAGAAATTCTCTGGTTTTTCAATTTCCTAAACATAACAATTTTGTGACAACATAGTTAATTGGATGGTCTGGCTAATGTAAAGAATACAAAAATTCAGACATAAATTTTTGACTGTTTACGTTAGCCAGAATTTCTGTCTGACATAAATATCATGCAATAAATGTCAGAACCTACTATTAAGCAAAAAAATGCGCAACTTTAACCCAATTTACCCAACGCTGCATCTCTTACCATTTTCGATATCCTAATGACTCCCACGAATTTGTAACACCCTGTATACAAAGGCAAAATTGGTAAGTAGGACGCAGAATTATCTATTTTCTTGAACCTACCTCGGTAGCCATAGGAAGACCCAATATAAATCCACAAGCACAACTAAAAAAAAGTTGTGTTGTTGTCTCCCACGATTTCCAGTACTTTGGCATTGGTTGCCATGATGCGCTGTGATAACACAATGCCATATTACGCCAGTTGCTGCGCTATCTCCAAACATTGTAAAAATAAAGGTAAGTCCAGTACGGCCCAAAGATGGCGACACTTGATCGGCGCCCATTACGGCAAAAGTGGCGGGAAGGAGTTCAGTGGCTAATCGAAGCACCTAAAATCATATTTTTAAAATTAACACCTTTTTAGGACGTTATTAATCATTGAGTACAGATGGGCCCATATTTAATTCATTCTGAAAGCGATGCCGCCAAGGCACACAAAAATGATAAAGTAAACAAACCTTTTCGAATGCACATAGCCTCGACAGAGCCTGATTACATATTTTTAGATAAATAATAAAAAATACATTGCTAAACACACGTATCACCCACTTACAAAAACATTCCTCTTTATTTCGCCTCTGTCCTACTATAAAACCGGTGGCACGTGGCGTGGCACTTAGAAGCCCGTCGGTTAAATATGTTTGCTGCAATAAATCATTGTTCACACAGCGTGTTTCTTTACTTTATTATTTTTGTGTACTTGGCGGCATCGCTTTCAAAATGAATTATTTGGACTCTTCTTTACAGAACTATTATAATTTGGTAGAAGGTTCACACTTTAAAGAGTTAAATTTGCAAAAATAGTTTTTTTTATGTAAAATTATGTAAAAGAACCTATTTTAGCTAGTAATATAAAAAAAAAAGCGGAAAATTCTGAAATAATTTTATAATAAAATTCTCTTGAACTATAGAAGGTGTCCACGAATTGATGGTACACAAAAACCACAGATGCCATTTTGTCACCCTTAATTTAACTTACCAAAAGAACTGGGATAATATAAATATCCATATGACTTAAGTATTTGGTGCACTGAAGTGTTGGCCAAAAAAGCGACCAATAATAAAACTGAAATGGTCATTACAGCTATTGGACTAGAATGCTCTTTTGTGGCTGGTGGTTTGTTAGCTTTGTTGTGTGATGCTATTTGCGTTATGGCGGCTCCCAAGAGACCCCATGTTAAAAAGGTTTCCTTGAGGCTGCTGCTACAACCAACTCTAAAATAAATAAAGAAGCAATAATAATAAATTAATATCTCTCAAATGGGGTGTTGATTGAGTATGTATGCTGAAGCCATGATTCATCTGTTTACATTGCTTAAAAGGACCACGGCTACGAAGTTGGTTGAATGAGAAAAAAATTGAACCTAGTAACATACTTTTTTGAAAGGTTTAGAACCGAACTAGTTTAGAATTGTTTTAAAGCGCATGTCTAGTTATTTATTAGTTCGAATTTTTTATTTACCGCGAACAATTTTCTATACAGCTGAGGATGTATTCTAACCTAGCCTTTTCGTTAGCATTTTCATGGTTAAATTGGATACTACACAAAAAAAAATTCAAATAAAAAGGTTAATTGTTATACTGTCGAAAGCCACTGAGGTCTCTCGGCGGAAGACTAGGGATTCCTCCCTCCTCTCGTTTTTAACATAAGTATGTGTATTAAATTAAAGATAAAATTCAAAACAACAAGAAATTTTAAAATCTTGTAATATTGTCTATATTTTTAATTAAATCTTATTTTATTTAATTGCATACATACATTCATACGGAATACAATTAAAAATCCTTTGTTTATATACGCTCAGAATCACAAAAATATAAAAAAAAAAAAAAATATTCAACAGGTATATTAACCAGCATAAAAAGTGGCGTTGTTTATTGTTATATTTTTCTTTTCTTATTTAAGTTTAATTTTTTAAATAAATTAAGTTAATAAATATTTATATATAAATAATAGAACCACACACACCTTTCCATATGATCGAAGGCCTTTACTTAAAGACACGAAAACAATCATCCATATTACGGCTAAATTAAAGGCTAGTTGAAAATTTGATGGTCCCGTGAGCCGGTTCCACTTGGAAGATGGTACCGCTGAAGAACGATGCCATTAAAATAGTCTGGTACTGTTTCGGTTAGTTTGTAGGTACCATTAAGGGGTAACCGAGATATCTGAAAAGTTAAAATCAATACATCAGTAACCCTAATAAACAAACAATACATTGTTAGAGCTCTCTAGCGTCCCTAACAAGTAACTTTGCATATACACGCTCAGGCTAAATAAAAAAGTACACCAATAATGCGTGAAGAGGAGTCGGTCTAAAGCGTGTAGAACACTATCAGGTAGAGATTATACAAAGAATCCCGATATCTAGACAAGATTACGCTTCATTCTCGGTTTGTTGTTGCTTTATTGGCCTATATACCTTTTAATTTAGCTGATTGTGTATACAGGCTATTTTTAAAGTTGATATATTCCTCTTAACACAGTAGGGGAGAGCGGGAGGGTCTGCACAATTTTTTATCAATATTATTTTCGTTTACATTATAAAATATTTAAAATATTTTTGTGTGTAAGTATCGCTAGTAATATATCTTAACAGTTAATAAATGCCAAATATTTTTCATGAAATATGATTGGTATTTTAACAAGAAAAATGACTACATGTCAAGTGTCCAGATCCACCCCATATACAGGGAGGATCTGGACATATAAACATCAAATTTTAACACAATATTTAAGAGTTATTTATTTTTGAAAATCAATAAAAATGTGAGGGTTGAATTCAGGGCCAGCCGTTTTATTGATTTGTCATGATTTTGGGTACTTCATATTATTTTTAATGCATACTCAAATAAAATACATATTGGAACATTTAAATATTCTGCTAACTGGTTTTCTGTTTCCGTGGAAAATATTTGAGTGGGACGTTGGATAAAAAGTTTCATTAATTATTAATCCCTTCAAGCTTTGCTTATTTACATCGGTGCCTAAAGCTGACTTTGTGATTCTGTAGCTTTTAGAGACTTTTTCGATAACTTAAGCTTATTATCAGTAACATCGATGACAGCTTGCTTTATAGATTCAAGAATAAAAGTTCAGTTTGTCTTTTGTTTTTGTACATTTGGGGTATTTTAACTAAGAAAAAAAGAGAATGGTTAGCTTAAAAATTAAGTATGGGAGGGTCTAGACATAAAGGTAGGGGTTCGACGACTGTGCATACTCTCCCCATGGTAAATTTGACAAAATGACGATTTTATAGGTACGTTAGAATACTGTTAACGGCAAAACCCTAAATAATCTATTTTAAAATTCTAAATATACACTCAAATAATAGGGGTATTATAAAAAAAAATATACGAAGGAATTGCAACTTATCTCTGTGCAAAATATTCCTTCAAAATTACAAAAAAAAGGATTTTTAAATTTACCTTGACTATAACGTGTATCTTCGCTGTTGAATTAACTATAAACACTAAAGGCACTTTCTTCCCGACTACCCGGACAACGCGCCAAGAATATTTGAATAGATTTGGCGGTAAATTTGAATGTGTTCATATGCTCCCAGTGTTCAAACCCTCCCCGTTCTCCCCTATAGAATTCAAGAAAATAAAAGAAGAGTTTTAGAAAAAATGATTTTTTATCGATTGATGAGATAAGGTCACGACATTTCGCCATATTGGCTAGCGCGGCTGTGACGAAGTCGGGCCATTTTCGGCTATGTTTGATTTTAGGCAGATCAGTGGCGTAGAATTAAGGAGAAAACAAAAAGAACTGTATGTTGTAAACAAAATTTATTGGATTATTTTAATAGGCATAACTTAAAACAAAAAACATAATGTGGTTTAAATATTGAAAATTAAAATTATCAAAGCGACGACAGGACGATGAGAGTACCTGGCAGAGCAAGCATTTCCATGGTTCCGTAAGTCAAAAACCATTTTTAAAAACTTTGGCATACAGGGTGTCATGCATGAATGGTACACAGAAAAACCACAGATCTCTTATGCCATAAATATTAAGATTTAACCAAACATACCTAATATCCAAAAGTTTTATAGGTAAGATAGCGAGGGTGTCATAGTAAAGAAAAAAAGTAAATTTATTTCGATATAATTGTTCCCCCTTTTAAATATCTTAATAAAACGGTATCTCAGGGTTTTAAACATTAGCTTTTCAGATCGAATATTAATTTTTTGTGTGTAGACTAGAGGGCGATGGTACACTATTTAAAATTCTCTAAAACTACCCAATTCTTTGTTACTACTCTGTATGTATGTAAACTAGTAAGCTTCTCTATGCTTTCTGCACAAAAGGTATACTTAGTAAGAATCGGTCTTGACAACCGTTTTAAGGTATTCACGTTTTAGTTGTTCAGTGCACCCGAAAGTATGTACCTTCAATAACATCGTATTAGCTATAATTACAACTGCTCAGATATAAATAGCTGATAGCTAAAAACTCCTGGATACCGAGTTTTATTAAAATGTTTAAAACATATCAGAAATTATCGAAATGCATGAATAAAAATATTTATATCCCTTTAACACCCCGTATCTTCCTTTATCATTAACTTTTGGATATAGGTATGTTTGTTTAAATCTAAATGGGTATTTTCGTATAAGAAATCTGTGGTTTTTCTGTGTACCATTAATTAGCGGACACTCATCAGTATCATATGTATATAAAAACACGAATGACTGAAAACTATTCGACTAAACACTATCAAAATCTCTAAATAATAAAACCGAGTCCGTGAACCAACAACATGTGAAGTCTCTAAACATTATATAAACCATTTCCGGACACCCTGTAAATCTAAAACAATAATAAGATCTATTTATCATCCTGCCACGTCTAAATTTTATAAAACATATTATTAATATAATCCTTGAATACCTTTATGGGTATAAAAATTAATCATATGTTCCGAAATGCTAACCCAAAAATGTAAAAAGCTTTGACCTATAAAAGCACAAAGTTATTTTAGCGGAAGTTCAGGTAAAGGTCACTAATTCAATTGTTATATGAGAAACAATATAAGAGAAAGCGTTTTTTAAAGCAACTAGATCGTAATATAAATATACGCCGCCTTTTCTTGAGTAATTTTTGTTTGTTTTTGTCGTAAAAATAGAAATTAGTAAACTGTTTTCCTTTTTTTAAATAAATTTTTTATAAACAAACTAACGTAAAAACGGTTACTGATTTTCATTAACATTTTGCACCTCTTAAAATAACAGACGTTTTTGGCCTCCTTATGGTTATCGTTATTAAACATAACGATTACGACAGCAGTTTTAGACAGAGATTTTGCAGCCTCTTTTAAGAAATTTATCTTGCGTCTGCGCTTTTGACACATAACCTTATTTTTGCCTGTGGTTCACCGATTTTAAAGTTAACGAAAAATCCGTATTTACTTTTATTCTTCATAAGATATAAATTGATATTTAAATATATGCAAACACTTCTTTTGATTTCGTTTTTAAAGTAGATGCAAACAATACAGTATCAGCAAAACCCAAAAATTAAGGTTAGGTTTGGTAGTAGAATAAAAGCAAGTGTGCCAGATTGTAACATCTAAATTAATTACTGATTAAGAATATCCGTAAAAGTGCAAGTCCGTTTTAATTTCTTAACACTATTTGATTTTTACTACTGCTATAATCTTTTCGCTAATTAGAGTCTATGTATAAATGATATTTTAATTAATACGGCATGAAAATTTTAACATTTTAAAATAATTGATATTAAAATTTCTACAATCCGGCACCCACGCAGTTTAACAATAACGATAAGCTCTTCGGTATTCATCCGTAATTAAAGGAGTCCGGTATGGTTAATAACGATAACGGATCATGTTTGCGTTACTGCGCAGTCTCAGAATAACGTTAACCACAACGGAATTGCAAAAGAAGGGGTCCAAAATGTCTCTAATGTTTCATTAATATTATATTAATGCACTTTGGGGTAAGAATTCTTTTCTCTCTCTCTCTCTCTCTCTCTATTTTTTTCTTGGTTTTGGTCCCTTCAGGTCCAATCCACCACTCTCCCCTTCCGGACTATGCTTTCCAGGGCTTCGTCGGCGGAAAATCTGGATAATCGAGCTCGTAGCTCCCAGAAATTCCAAAAAGAAAACAAATAATTCAACAATCGATGCAATGCATAAATTGTCGGCTGTCAAACCAAGACCTGCTACTGGTGTTACGTATAACCTTCACTTTCACTACTGACAGTTCCCATGGCACGCCCATCTATTTCCCGCCATTTGAGAAATACCTCGTGTTCACCACCAAACAGGATACCATCAGCTTATAGGAATCTTCGCTCACAGCGCTTAGATCCAGAAGAAAGATGCCGTCAATTTAGCGTGAATCTTTCCTTGATCCCCGAAGGTAAAAAACGTTCGTACGACACCTCTAGCCGCCACTTCGGGAAGAACTTTGTAGTCCTCTACGCACGTCCGCACTGTCCGGATGTCAAACAAAGAGTCTAAGAATTCTTTTAAAACGTTTTTAAATCCGATTCCCCACTTAGGGGTGTTCACCCGTGACGCATGAGTCGTCACCCATCAGCAGATTGTCGGGGTGTTTTCAAGGACACGGGTTAAATCATTTCCATGCACATTTGAATCAGAATCACAAGTTTCGGTAGTACCAACCGTTAACTCATGTAGGGAATTTTGACAAAAAGTCGTCTCCCATAGGGGAAAATTAGAACCAGTTCTAATTTGGCAAGAAAAACGCACGAAAATTAGAACCAGTTCTAATTTGGCAAGTAAAAACGCACAAAAATTAGAACCAGTTCTAATTTGGCGGGTAAAAACGCACGAGTTTTAACCCCTTACCCATGACTCGCAGATGTATCGTCCACTTTTTACCCGGGGTGAAAACCCCGGGTTGAAACCCCTAGGTGGGAACCGGCTTTTAGGGGCGTTCCTTTTGACAAGTCTACCACGAAAATTCATACCGCCACTTATGGAAGCGGCGCTTTAACCCAGCTTGTTAATTTTTCCATGTTTCGGATGTCGGACTGGGCGAATCCGTCACTTTTTTGTGGGACAAGTTTACCGCAATGTTTTACATTCAATTTTTAAATACATAAGTTTGAGCCTTAAGGTTTCGTGACTGAAATCCATATCATTTTTGGTACAATGTTTAAAATTAGCATCAAAAACATAGTGATAAACTTGTCCGACAAAAAAGTTACGCGTTTGCCCAGTCCGACACCCGACCCATGTTAAAATTGACAGGCTGGGTTAAAGCGCCGCTACCATACATGGCGGTATGAATACTCGTGGGAGACTCGTCCAAAGGAACGCCCATAAAAGGTTTTAAAATGGTTCTTATCACGAAGTCTATTTAATTACTGGCATAGGCAATATACAATGTGTTTTGGAATAAGACGGTGTGAATCCTTGAATGATTTTAGGGAAAAGAAACCTTTTTTTGCATTATCTTATTAAAGTTTCTAAATGAAAAACATATCAAGAATATTGTACAACAATTTGAAATAAATCAAAGCAAAATTAACAAAGATATAGCGGTTAAATATACAATTATGTTTAAAAGTCTGGTCACACATAACCGCAAAGAGCCTGCAGACGTTCGTCTCGCTGGTGAAATAAGTGGGATGCGGTGCAAAAAGTTTTTTATTTCATAAAATTGCACTTATATGAGTTTGTTTAAATTACACGTGATCGTAAACACATCAAGGTAAAACAGTTTTACCTAGACTACACCCAAAGTTTGGATAAAAAGGAAGAGAGATAAGTAGAAAAATTTGTTTTATTTAAACAAGGAGATATACATCCATAAAACAATAGACTTGACAAAAATGCTTTTTATATTTTTAGGGCATGAGAAGTGCTTTGATTTTTTTTCAAAGTAATCTGCCCCACTTTCCTCTATCATTGTGAATCCGGTCTTGGCGCAACCTTGGTGCGGTTATGTGTGGCTAGACCTTAATAAATAAATTTTATTAACTGTGTTGTCAAAAATTAAAAATTTTACCAACCAAAACAAAAAAGAAACGTTTTATCAGAGACATTTTGCACCTCTTATTTTGCAATTCCGTTGTGGTTAACGTTATTCTGAGACTGCGCAGTAACGCAAACATGATCCGTTATCGTTATTAACCATACCGGACTCCTTTAATTACGGATGAATACCGAAGAGCTTATCGTTATCGTTATTGTTAAACTGCGTGGTTGTCGAATTGTAAAATTTTTAATATCAATTATTTAAGAAGGTTGACATTTTAATGCCGTATTAATTAAAATATCATTGATACATAGGCTCTAATTAGCGAAAAATCCATAGCAGTAAGCAAAAATAAAATAGTGTAAAGAAATTAAAACGGACTTGCATTTTTAAGGATGTTTTAAATCAGTTATCTATTTACATGTTACAATCTGGCACACTTGCTTTTTATTCTACTACCAAACCTAACCTTACTTTTTGTGTTTTGCTTATACTGTATTGTTACATCTACTTTGAAAAACAAAATCAAGAGAATTATTTGCATATATTTAAATATTAATATATAACTTATGGAGAATAAAAGTAAGTAGTGATTTTTCGTAAACTTTAAAATCGGTGAACCACAGGTAAAAATAAGGTTATGTGTCGAAAGCGCAGACGCAAGATAAATTTGTTCGAAGAGGCTGCAAAATCTCTGTCTAAAACTGCTGCTGTAATCGTTATGTTTAATAACGATAACCATAAGGAGGCCAAAAAACGTCTGTTATTTTAAGAGGTGCAAAATGTCTCTATTATTCTTATAATTCCAAATTTGATTTTAATAATCTAACTTTGTTGTTGTTTGTGATTTTTAATGCGTCATATTATTACAAATTAATGGTAAATAGTTCAACTTTAAAATCACATACCTTTTCTATAATACAGGAACGGCTCGGCCCATCGGTACTTATCCACGGCTGTAATAAACGAATCACGAAAATACACGAACATCCACGACACTCCGATAATACTATACAGTCCAGTCAACGCTTGCGTAATAAGCAAAGACACACCCACCCCCTGGAACAGGGGCGATATTCTCCACATGTCAATCACACCGGCCCCTAGTTGCTGCCCCAAGCATAGTTGTAACGTGAAAAGAGGTAGGCCGAATACGAATGTTAACAATAGAAATTGAAATATAAAATTGGCCCCGAAGTGGATTGTCAATATTGCAAAGCGGGATATGTTGAACAAGCCCAGGGTACAACCCAGGCAAGCCATCATGGAGCTTAGACTGTGAGGCCATTTTCCCAGGGGACTGTCGGCCTCCTGGCATATTGGTGTTTTGGGTATGGTCACATGATCCGAAACAAAAAAGGCTTAATTAGTTATTAATATAGGAGAACTGTTTAATTAGGATCTGGTCACACATAACCGCAACGAGCCCGCAGCCGTGCATCTCGCTGGTAAAATGTAGGGGATGCGGTGCAAAACGTTTTGGTTAGTTTTGTATTTTTTAAAATTGCAGTAATGTGAAAATAAACCTACACAAATAAAGTAGCACAGTTTTATTTATACTACACACCAAGTTTGGATAAAAAGAACAGAGGTAAGGAGGAAAATCTGTTTTATCTAAAAAACAAGATGATATACATACATAAAACAACAGACTTACAAAAATACTTTTTGTACGACCGAGCGTAAAATACATTTTTACGCCCCCATATGAGGGCGTAAAATTGCACTTTTACGTCATAGGGCAAAAAAGTATCAAAAATGACTGCATTTATAAAACAATTATAAAAATTAAATTCACCATTTTTTTTTCTTGAAAAACAACAATTTGTTAAATTAAACATATGTTAAAAGCCTACTGATTACCATTTGAAACATTAAAAGCTAGGAAATTTTCTCCTAACTACAGAGAATGCTTACTTATATATTAAATTCAGTTGCACAAAAATATTGTTTGCACCTCTGGCGTAAAGCACGACCACAGCTGATTGTTGCCAGGTGTGGCCAGACCATAGATATCTCACATTTAGATACACAAAGCCTAGTTGCCTTTTGCGGATTTTTACGACCTCGCGCAGTTAACAAATTTGAGGCCCACCGGTTTTTGGTACATGCGCATTAAAAGGCATGTCCAGTACCGGACTTAAATCTTTTTAAATCATTAAATAATTTAAAAATCTTAAAATCTCAGTATCTTAATGTCTAAAGAAAAACATTCGTTATATATTTATAAAATAATTTATATTATTTTACATTTCTTTACGAATATATTACGGTCACGTTAACAGGAATAATATTTTAATATCGTGAGTTTAATGTCACTTGATAAAATAAAAAAAGGATATGACCCAGATTCTGTAATTTATTTTTGATTACTAAACACGAATGTGTGATCAGAAAAGTCACAATTTTTTCCTGATCATAAAAAAACTTTGGATATGGTTTATTCTTAGTTTAATAGACAGGGGCATGCGAGTCATAGGCAACAATGTTTTTCTTCAATTCTGAAGTTTTTAGCAATTAATTCAAGAATGAAAAAGTGATGGTGACTCAGACATGCAAAATACGTTTTTCTGAACTTAAGGGTAAATTTTGCTTTAGCATCCACCAATATATAGTACTTTGCAAAAAACGTTAAAAAATTTCTGATTTTATATTCTGATATTTCAAGGTTAGAATTTAACATATATCACATATCTGGGTCCAATTATTTTTGTTTTATTCTGTAGAATGGTGTAAGTCAGAGGCAAAATAAAGGAGACAAAAAGGAATCGGCCAAAAAACAATGTCGTGGTTTGGCCATAGGTTTGTTCCCGCAGAATGTTAGAAACATGTTAGCAACAGTTTTCTGCTGGAACGAAAAATAAAGAAGGCGTGCATACTGTTTATACGTCAATACAAGAAGGTTATGTTATTATGTCAGTAATGTTTGAAGAAAGTTTGCAAACTTTTTAAACAGTTTCCAACATTTTAAAACTACTTCTGGAACAACAAACAATTGTATAATGTTACAAACATGGCACTGCTGGAACGACAAATTTGACGTGCGCAGAATCCGAACGGTTGCAAACATTTCTGACAGCCTGCTGGAACAAACCTTTATATCATAGCAGGAGAATATCTAATAGATTCGTTAACACCCAGTATACGTTCATCAAAGTGCACTCATCAAATATGTAGATGACAAAAGATACAGTGTGTCCCGGGATAGGTGTTACAACAAGACAAATTGACCAAAAATTTTGAAGTTTAAATCGGCATTTTGGGAAAACTGGTCACATGGTCTAAAACTAAGAAATACAAATTTTACAGGGTGAGTTGTAAGTAAAAATAAAAAAAACAAAGTGCAACGCACTTTCTTTTTAAAATCTAACAAAACTGTATGTGTAAATGTTTTAAAGAATTGAATTTTATGTTAAAATTTAAAGTTAAAGCATTAAAGTAAAGAAAAAAATGCAATTTTTTACATAACGCATTTAAATTTAATAAGTGGACAAGAAGGCATAAAATTTCTTCAATCCTCAACTACATTTATAAAATAATATATACTTATGAAATTTTGTTTTATTTTTTAAAATAAAAGTACTTTACTTTTAGGCATTTTTCATGTTTTACTTATAACTCGCCCTGTATAATACCAGCCGGAGTAAAATTTTGTGTTTTTAGTTTTAGAGGATGCGACCAGTTTTCCCAAAATGTCGATTTAAAATTCATAAATTTTTGGTCCATTTGTCCTCTTGTAACACCTATCCTGAAACACACTGTATTTAAAATATACGATAGAGTAAACATCAATAGTAAAAAAGCCAGGCGTTCATCAGTTTTGTCTCACTTTCAATTATTCCCCTTTTTGGTGCTCGCACACTATTTAAACTAAGCGTTTAGACAGAAATAGTTGATTGACGTCTTATTTGTATGACGCTTGTGTCTTTTTACTATTAATGTTTACTCTACCAATTGCAGCAAGAGCAAGTCCGTTTTACAGTCGGCAAGTTTTTCTGCAATTTTGTTGCAGAAACTTTCTTTCAACAATAAACTTGCTGCAAGTTTATTGCAGATTCGTTTTACAGTCGGCAATTCGCTTTTTAATATTGCAAAAATAGGGCAAGGTACCAACGTGCAAAAATGTGAAAATAAAGTTAGAACCTAACCTAGCTATTGACCGGTATGTAGAATAGCTGTTAAAAATGAAAAAATCGAACGAAAAAGAGCCACCGCGGCTACAATTTACCTCATTATTGCTGCCGCTACCCTCCTGGGGGATAAAAATTCAAGAAAAAAGCAAGAAGGTGGTGGTCACTCTACTAGTAACTTTGGGTGGGGTTGATACCACTAAAATAACCATATTTTTCCCAGACTTGCAGTTGCAACTGCAAGAAAAATCGGTCCAACTGGTAAAGTTGCAAGTCGCAATAAAGTTGCAGAATACGCTGCCAAAAATCAGCTGTTTGCGTACTGCGCATGCCTACCACAAGTTTCTTGCAAGTTGCAGAAAGAACTTGCCGACTGTAATACGGACTCTATGACATCACAGTTCTCAAAAAGTGTCTAATACAGTGCTTAATCTGAATTTCCAATATTTTTGATACGTTTTACTATATTTTTGAATAAAACTACGTTTGTTATTTATTCATTATATTTAATATGTGGGCCAGCAATAGTTACTAGTTCAAGAGTACGTAGTCAGTTCTGCACACCATTTGAAAGTTAAGTAATAACTTGTAATTATAGACATTGTGAGTCGTAGTTAAGCAACAACTAACCGTTAGATAATTATAGTTTAAATTATGCTAGCCTTCGGTGAACACTATAAATTTAGAATATCCTAATAAAGGTAATTTGTTTATAACGATAACATGACATGAATCTAGATATTTCAGCTTTTTTAACCTGAAAAGTTATATACTTTTATTTATCTCAAAAATCTTATGTTTAATAGTAGATGGTTAAAGTACAGGGTGTTCTAAATTTGATACCGTTTGAAATTTAGGAAATTCTGAAAAGTTTTGGTGATATATAGAAGAAAATTGTCATTTTGTTTTTTTTTCTGCGAAAATCGAGAAAATTTAAGTTTTTACATTCTTCTTGTTTTAATAACAAATTATTTAAAAGTTTATTTAAAACTGTCCTATGACATTTATAATATTCAGGGTGTCCGGGAAAATGTGGAAAATCTCTCGCACACGTATATGGAACAGATGAAAATAACACGACAAGTTTCTATAAAATTTTTTCCGTTTAAGCCCCCTGCGGAGATAGGATCCCCTAAAGGGGGCAGCTAGAAATCGATTTTTCGTGAATAACTTTTAAAGCGCTCTGTATAGTTTGATAATATTTTAGTACGATGCATACTAGTAAAGATCTCTTAAAATAGTGCCCTTGAAACTTATGTCGCTTCTTTAGTTTGCCAGGGACGAACTAGTTTTCGCACATTATTGATAATATTTTTTACGCCCTGTATGATGAAGCCACAAAAATATGTTTTTGGGTAGTTTAAACATTTTGCTAAAAAAGGTACTCTTGTTTAACATCGATAAAATGAGCCGTTTTCGAGTAAAAAATTATTTTAACAATAAGAGTTTATTTTTGTTTAATAATACAATATTTTATTTTCGATGTAATTTGTAATTTTTGATTCAGTATTGAAGTCCTCTCGTAGCAGGTCTGCGAGAGATTTCCCACATTTTCCCGGACACCCTGTATAAATGCAATACAATATACTATACTATAATACTGTAATATAAAATAAAACATAGTACACTAATGTACGAACCTAAATTTTTACCATTATCGTAGTAAAAAAAAACTTTTTTTTTGGAAACGAACACAATTGCATATTTGGAAGTAATTTTTATTTCTAACCTTTACTCTTAAGAAAAAAATAAATTTTTTTAGAATCTTGTAAATATTTGAAATATTGAATAATATACAGGGGGTTCTTTTAAAGTAAAGTAACTTTGTTCTTCCATGGCTTTTTGACTAATCCTGTGTACTTAGTTTATGTGCAGTGTAATAGATTTCTAAAAACTAAGTTTTGTATCTAAAATTCTTCGCTAGCTATTTTACTTTAGCAAATAATCGAGGGTTTCCATACATAGAAGCGAGCCTGTATTATATCATAATTTAAAAGATCTATAAAAGAGCTTTAAAAAAGTATACATATGAGATATCCAATTCTTAATAGTTTCGGAAATATGGCCATCATCAGGAATTTAATAGTAAACCGGCATTTTTAAATAAAACACTCTGTTCATCACCATTAAATAGACATTTTAAAGAGCTTTAAGAAAATTCCACATTTGATAGGTCAGTCTCTTATAGTTTTGGAAATATTACCATCCAAATCTAAAGGGTGTTCCACATAAAAAGTACATTTTTTGTAATAAATCGATAACCCGATGATCAATTGTTTTTCGGGTTGGCAGCACTTATGAAAAGAGTACTACAACTTTACTAATTTTCCCCAACTTCATATCTCCAATAATAAGGACGTTAGCAATATTGCCAACTTAAGAATGATCACCCTGTATACACCAGCAGAAATATTGTGTATCATCATAAAGTAACATACCTACGGATAAGAGAAACCATGGCATGCTAAAATTTTCGTACCGCTTTTGCGGCAGGCTCCGCGATGCCTGGCGGCAGGCTTGTCATTTTTGCCAGTTTACACTTTAAGTGCGTCGGTCGAAGCCTCGCCTCGTGTAACATCAGCTTTGGGGAGACACGTAAGCTTACTGAAATGACTAACTGGCGGTATTTCAACGAGAAACGAATAAAATTATATTGGGAGTTTTCGCATGACCTGTCCTTAAATCGGCTATTCCATGATAACTCTTATAATTTCCTTACTCTATGGTATCATTTAAGAAATAAAGGCGATAAAAGCCCAAGATTGTATGTTAATCGAGAATTATTGCACAGTGAAATAATACCAGGCACTAATAATACCGGCCTTATTTTGACATCTAAGCTTGCGCAGATGCGTGGTGGTAGGACTCCCTTAATAAGGATAGTGCCTGGCTTTATTTATGTCGGTTTTAGGTCGGCTTTATTTCGGTCTTATTTTAACTTCGGAAGTGTTCGTCTAACCGAACGGCTGCCGATCACACAATCGAAAAGTTTTTAGAAGTAAAAATACTCAAAACCTTGCTTTTTCAAATGAATTTATGTAATTGTGTTAAACAAAACCCTACAACACAAGACAATAAAGAAAATCTGTTAAAATGTTTTCCCTTTTTTTAGGTTAATGGTACTGTCAACATGCTTTGCAATAACTCTAAATCATGGGTACAAGTACTATTTAAATAGAGTGCGGTAATAATAATTCCCGAGCTTAATAAGGGAACTTGCAATAATTTTCTTTTAAAACTATTACATTAGCTTTGTTCGCGGGTTCGATTCTGAACCGGTTCTGGGACTATTTGCATGCGCAGTGAAAAAAGCAGCGTTCGCGGTTAGTAAAATCCTGAATTTTTAGTAACAGTCCTGTGTTCGCGGGTTACAATGGAATCAGTTCGTTACCGGTTCGTAACCTGATTAGCAGTCCTGGGATTTTTGTTGGAACTAAAAATTCAGTTCGGAATTTCATGCGCATTGTCGACATGGTCAGCTGTTTTCTGTTTTTGTGGTACAGAAATAAACCGTTGTATTACAGTTTATTTGTTTCTGCCACTTTTTATGCGGGTTAATATACCTGTGGAATATTTTTTTATATTTTTGTGTTTCTGAGCGTATATAAACAAAGGATTTTTAATTGTATTCCGTATGAATGTATGTATGCAATAAAATAAATAAAGATTTAATTAAAAAATATAGACAATATTACAAGATTTTACCATTTCTTGTTGTTTGAATTTTATCTTTAGTTAAATACACATACTTATGTTAAAAACGAGAAGAGGCAGGGAATCCCTCGTCCTCCGCCGAGAGACCTCAAGTGGCTTTCGACAGTATAACAATTTACCTTTTTGTTTGAATTTAATTTTTTTGTGTAGTATCCAATTTAACCATAAAAATCCTAACCAAAAGGCTAGGTGAGAATACATCCTTAGCTGTATAGAAAATCGTTCGCGGTAAATAAAAATTCCGAACTAATAAATAACTAGACATGCGCTTTAAAACAATTCTAAACCAGTTCGGTTCTGGTTCAGAATCGGTTAATTACTAGACCCGCGAACAAAGCTAATGTCCAATACCTTCAAAGAAACGTAAACCTGAACTAGTTTCACTTTTTAAGAACTACGGCATAACCTTAAAACAAAAATCGATTTTTCAACAATAACATGTGAAGACCGCAAAGCAGGCCACTGTCCAGTCACGCAACCCCTCATTATTTGTGTTAAAAAAATCAATATTTCTTGTGGTTTTTATTTTACACACAAAGTTACCATTTAGATATTTTCTAAACTTTAGATAAGAACAAAACAAGTCAATGTTGCACGAAATACAAATTTATAGAGTATACCAGGTTGTACCCAGCAATCACTATTTGCCGGCAATGTACATTTTCATATTGGCATTGATGGTAAAGCATTGGCAATTGGTCGCAATATTATGCCAACATCTTATACGCATTAAAAAGTCAACCCTAAATAAACACTTAATTGCCAATAAATTTTACATGTAGGCGAATTGCCGGCAAGCATACAAAAATGGCGGCATACCAATCCTGATTAAATAAAGCACGCGTTTTTGTTGCAGGCAAATAAATATTGGATTTTTGAAGGCAAACTTTCAACGCATATTCATACTTTTTAAACCATATTATTAACATTGGTATTTAACTAACATTAAAGCATTTTTTTGATCTGTTTTATTTATAATGGCAGCTAAACAACATTATTTTATGTTTTTTTACATAATTTAAAGGAAATGACCTTTTCATAATATTTTATTGTTACAAATCATGCAAATAAAAATTAAGTCAAACAAAATGTTTATTATGTATTTTTGAGAGAATAAAAATAAAATGATGGTAAAAATAGCTAGGTTAATTTCGACCGAAGGTGACAAATTGAAATTTCCCGCTTGCCGAAATACAAGATTTGACGATTTTGACAGATAAAGATTTTTTTTTATCGCTTTGGGCAATTGTTTTCTACATGGTTTTCTTTCTTTTTAGTTGTTTTTTTAAGAAATGAGTTTTTAATAGACATAATTAAGTGTATTCATTACCTAATTAGTGTGTGAGAAGGCAATATATTCAAGTAGACTGTTAGGAGCTGTAAACATTTTGTTTAAAACCTTATTAAAAGTTTTAAAGACGTGTTAATAAAAAATATTATATATATTTAATAGTTTTTTGACATACCGATAGATGGCGTAATGGACAATAAACTACTACGTTTCTGCAATACCTTTGCTTTTTATCGTCTAAACCGTACCCATTAGACAAAAATAATTCGAGAGCGGTCTGCGGTAGGTGATCTCACTTAGCTTTGAAAGAAATATCTTCGGCTAGTATAAAAATCTGCATCTCCAAGTTGGACAGTGTTCCGAGAGATGGTACTTTGCATTGCAAGGAAATTGCATGCAGTAAGGAGTTTTCCTATTTTAATGTTCAAATAAAATATCGTATCATTTTAGCTTTTAAAAAAAAAGTATATGCGACAATTTTCGTCAATAAGACGTCAGCTTGCTGCTTGGGAGTATCTGCATTTGCCCACTTTCGTGTCTTTTTGTTATCTTTTTGCCAATAACTTATTAATGATGGATGCCATCATCTTAAACGCATTTTTTTGCCAATAACTTATTAATGACGGATGCCATCACATTATCTGCAACACGTGGCCTAATAACGACCACTTTCGCGTCTTTTTGACACCTTTTTGCCAATGCCTTGCCATTAAAGAGTATTGGCACTGCCAGTAAATTAAATGTACAACGCCGGCAAAAAATGTTATATGGGTAGTTTTTTTACCGGTTTCGAGTGTCATAAATGGCAAAAGGCGATATATACAGGGTGTAATTTAATTAATGGCTAAAAATACAGGGTATAATTTCTTAGGTTATTTAAGAAAGAAAAGTTCATATTAATATATGTCGTAAACCTCTTAACTTTTAAGATACAAAGTGTTAAAATTTAAAAAAAATCCTAACTGTTCTTTACCCAATTTTAATTTACTTTGGCAATATAATTACTAACTTAATTACATTTAATAAGTCCAGTGGCGTCTCGAGAGGCAACTGAAATAATATTTCCAACAAAAAAAAACAATACGCCACTGACTGTAAATGTGTGTCATTTTTTTGTGCTTTCTTTATATTAGGCAAATAAAAATACTGATTTTATGTCTCTTATTTTTTTTCCTTGTTTACCTTAGGAGGAAAAAAAATAGGTTTTTATTTTTCTTTAAAATTACAAGTCGAAAAATATGCTATTTTTCCTCTAAAATGGAATACCCAGTACATATGTGGTTTTTACACAATTTTAATATTACCATAATATTTGATTACTGCAACATACGAATAATAAGGAGAATACGAAATAAGTTAGTAACGGTGAATTCACAATGTTTACAACGCTAACCATGACTAATTTGGTCATTGTCTATGTAGAAACATTCGAAACCATAAATAAAGAAATCTGTTTTATAAAATACTAAACTGTCTACGCATAAAACTTCATTTAATTTTGGGACGCTAAATGGGTTTAAAAATTTTACGAATTCAATTTTTTTTGTATAAAATGTAGAAGATACAGTCCACTTAATAAAAAAGGAACAGTAAATTCGGTGCTCTTTGATAAGAAAAAAAATCACAAAAATGTTTAAATCGGCATGCTTGTCTTCGCGGCCGCCTTTGCTATTATATTTCTTTTATGATATGCCGGTTGATACAGGTGATCATCGCACTATGGGATAGAAATTAATTTTTTTGGACAAAATTCTGAAACTTACCAATTTAACTTAAAATGAGGTGCTTTTTACTGGAAAAAATATTATAAATTATTACAAATGCTTTTTGGAAACCTAAAACTTATTATATGTTATTATAAATTTACACCCACCAACGATCAATTCACATTGTGAATTGATCGTTGACCCCACTTAACATTATTATTTTTTATTGTTCAAAATAAACTAAAATGTCAGCTTGTTTGGTTAATTCGGTAGTATTCTAATCAGTAATACGATGATTATTATCTCATATGATATACAGGGTACGACAATAGGTATGATTTTTTAAATGAAATACCCTGAATATTTTATCACCACCAAAAAAATCTTTTAAAATGCTTTAGAAAAATACTACATTTGATGTGTCTATCTCAATTAGTTTCGGAAATATGACCATCCAAATCTGAAAAATAATTTTAAATTATTCTTAGAAGCGTAATAGAGATACATCTTCCCAACTTTCTTTATTTTTTAACGTATAAAATAAACAAAAAACACTGTAGATGTAGATTCTGTAGAATCCATATCTTTCATCAGAATGCTTTTATCTTTTAGGATATACAGTGTAGGACAAAACATATTAAAATTAAAAATAGAAACCTTGTAAATTATAAAAAATCTTGTATCTGTCCTTACACTCAGAAGTAGCAAAAAGTAGGAATGCAATTATTGTAAGTACAAAAACTGATAAAGAAAAAGGAAAAAAATCTTTGACAAAAATAGCGAGACTTCGCAAGACTGCATCGGAAACACAACAATAGCTCTTTTATTTAAACTCTTTTACTTTTTTTTAGTAATCAAGGGTAATAATAAACTAAGGAGATTAAATGTTGTATATTTATGTTTACTTAAAATACATTTTCAAGTTTCTTGTTACTCCAATAGAAGTCGTCATATCCTTTTATAATTTTGCGTACATGTAGTTTGGAATATTTACTTTGAAATACACAGCATGATCCATTAAAATTTCAAAGTTGCTTTTTGGCCAAAATAATGGATTTCTATCCCATAGTATATCGACGCGCTGCTGTAAAGGATAGCGGCGCCTTTGTATAAAATATTCCGATTGCATGCGGCCTTTTTTATGTTTTTTGTATTATTTTCAAAGGGTAGATACCGAATTTGCGTTTTTAAAATGTTCTTACTAATTCTCAACGATCAGAATCTTATATCAGAACACCCTTTATCACATTTATATGCATGCGAAAATAGCAATAACGGCTTCTATAATTACATATTTAAAGTTTATAGCAACACTTACCTTAGTTTAGACGCACCAACACATAATCAAACAATAATGATTAATATAAGTATTAAATGTAAGAACCATAACAAAACACATTAAAATCTATAAATACGCCATTGGGAAATAATTTTATTAGTTTGTTACCAGTAACAAACTATTAAGTACCAACAAAGTACCATTACAACAAACAACAAAGACCCGGTACATCAATCAGAAGTCAGATGGTGGAGGAAACGCACCGTTACGAGATCGCTGACCCGGTAGTCCATTTTAACGTTTTTCCAACCAATGCAATTTTTATTAGAGAGTTTTTGCAGCTAAGATAAATATTAAAAAATTACATGTTATATATACATTAAAAAAATACACACATACATACTTGTCTTCCCCGTGGCGCAGTGGACAGAGCTTTGATCTTCAAAGCCAGAAAATCAACTGACAGTTTATATCTTTTAAAACAAGCATTGGTTATAACTTGACATATAGGCAATGTAGAGAAATTAAACAGTCTAACGTGAATACCCGCATGTAAACATTTCTGATTGGATTAGTCACATACATCCTTCGTTGTTGCTTTGCTGGCCGATATCCCCATACCTATTTGCTTACTTGCTACTTATGTTCTTGTTAAGACAAAAGCGTGATTTCACAGCCGTCTAGTCTAATTTGGCTAAGGAAAAATCGCGATTTTTGAAAAAACATTAATTGGTGTTCAGCGGGTCTATTTTTAAATTTTACTCCACAGTGTCGCATGCGATACTGGGTTTTCGAAATTGCAGAACCGGCAGACCGACTGCAAAAATATGACGGACATCATATGTCGTATGTGTATCACAGGCTACATTTCTTTTCTTTAGTTTTTTGAAAATGTTTTAGCGATATCCCAAAGATGAAAAAGTAGTAACTCAGACATGCAAAATATGTTCTTCGGTAATCAGTTTTGCTTTACAAAATTTTAATTAAATTATTATAAAAATTAAATAATTTTAAGAAAGAAATACTCTAATATTAGAGACACTTTGCACTTCTTAAAATAACAGACGTTTTTTGGCCTCCTTATGGTTATCGTTATTAAACATAACGATTACTGCAGCAGTTTTAGACAGATATTTTGCAGCCTCTTTTAAGAAATATATCTTGCGTCTGCGCTTTCGACAAATAACCATATTTTGCCTGTGGTTCACCCATTTTAAAGTTAACGAAAAATCAGTATTTACTTTTATTCTTCATAAGATATAAATTCATATTTAAATAAATGCAAACACTTCTGTTGATTTCGTTTTTAAAGTAGATGCAAAAGTACAGTATAAGTAAACACAAAAAGTAAGGTTAGGTTTGGTAGTAGAATTAAAAGCAAGTGTGCCAGATTGTAACATCTAAATTAATTACTGATTTAGAATATCCGTAAAAGTGCAAGTCCGTTTTAATTTCTTAACACTATTTGATTTTTATTACTGCTATAGATTTTTCGCTAATTAGAGCCTATGTATAAATGATATTTTAATTAATATGGCATTAAAATTTTAACCTTTTAAATAATTGATATTAAAATTTCTACAATCCGGCAACCACGCAGTTTAACAATAACGATAACGATAACGATAAGCTCTTCGGTATTCATCAGTAATTAAAGGAGTCCGGTATGGTTAATAACGATAACGGATCATGTTTGCGTTACTGCGCAGTCTCAGAATAACGTTAACCACAACGGAATTGCAAAATAAGGGGTGCAAAATGTCTCTATTAAAAAAATAATAAAATGTTTTAAAAAATATCTATTTTATTTGGTTCAATATTAGGAGGACAAAAATTAAACTACAAATCATATTATTAACTACTGCATGTATGTAATTTAACGCATAATATTTAATAATAGCTATTAATTAAACAAGAGTTTTAAAAAAATAATAATACAAAAAGGCCATTTAACGCAAAGCAAAGCGAGTGCGTTAAGGCTTCGCCAGTGGCGGCTCATGATTTTTCGAACAGGGTCCAGAAGTCTATTATTCGAAATAAAAGTTAATTCACCTGTTTCTTTTTAGCAAGGTTTTTAATTACTTTTTTATTAACTGCTTAATGTCTCTATAACTTTATTATAGATCGTTACCCACAGTATTTCTTAAAAAACTTTTGATGCCGAGATACCCTTTTTCCTGATTATTTAACTAGGTATTTCTTTTTTACCGCTTAAACGGACCATAGACTATGCAACTTGGTTTACGACAGGTTAAGATAATATTATAGACAATCGCTGTAACAATAGGCACTTTTTATTCTTAAGTATACTAATTGTAGTTAAACTTGAGTAGAAAAAATTAAATGACAAGGCACTTTTCTGTATTATAAAAAAGACCATATACAGGGTGTTATTAAACAAATGCAAAACATTTTGGGAGGTGATTTTCCACCAAAAATAAGAAAAAAACTTCATATGAACATACACTACTCAAAAGAATTATCGCATATGCTCGATTAATTTTGAATCGCCCTGTATGATGTGCTGTTGAAAGGGAGTAGTCAAATTTGTGATTATAAAATATCAGAAATGGGTAAGGGTATAAATTATTAACAAATGAGATTTCTCCCTTTTAACAGCACATTATATAGGGTGATTAAAAGTTATTCATTTTTTAATTTTTTTTTATCACTCCGTAGGATGTATTGCTAACAGTAAAAAAACGGTTAATATAAAGTTACAGCTTCACGTTTTCTTAACATTTTCTTTTTTTAAGTGCCTTAATAACTTAATTATTAAAAGAGATTTGGCCATTTAAATCAAAGCATTTTTGTATTAAAGCTTATGAAAGAAATCGAGCATATGCGATAATTTTTTTGAGTAGTGTATGTTCTAAACGTCTTAGTTTTTGAAGTACGGGATGTTAAAAATTAAAAAAAAGTTGTTTTTTTTTATAATAACTTTATACCCATTTATATATTTTTAAAAATTTGGGACACGTACCCTCTGCACCAGAAGACATTTTTTGGCATACAAGAAAAAAATAATTTCTACCAGTGTAGTCCAAAAGGGGTTTTTTAAGAAAAAAATGGTACGCCACTGCATTTTTCTAAAATAAAAATCATTTTTAAATTCCCATTTATTTTAGAACAAATTTGATCTCTTGACTTTTTTTGTTTGATGTACGGTTTTCACGTAAATAAATAGAAACCATTTTTTTATCTTTGGACAAACCACGAAGACTAAAAGCCTAAATACTAACGTACCGTGGGTGTCTTGAGCGAGGTAAGAGGGAGTTTGTTGACACGAAACTTAAATACTTGAAGATTTGGGGGAAGGAAAGACCTCCGCGGGCAGCAGGTTCCACATTCTAGAAACTCTAGGGATAAAAGAATGAACAAAGTGGGAAGTTCGAGGCGTGTCCAGTTGGACCGTATAGGGATGCATACGCGCGGAACCACGAGTTTTTCTGGTGGGAACCGTGAGTGGAGGAACTATACTGGACAATTCTTCAGAGCAGAAGCCATGGAAGTACCTATAAAAAAGCGATAAATCCCCCACAGCCCGACGATGGGCAAGAGAGGGAAGCCTTTCTGTAAGTGAAGGATCATTAATGAGACGAATAGCTCTTCTTTGAATGGAATCAAGAATGCTTAAGGTTGTGAGGGACGCCATGCCCCAATATGAGAACAATATTCCAAGGGAGGTCGGACACATACAAGGTGTATAAATTAGAAGGGGAAAAATACTTTTTGGCTCGAAAGAGAAATCCATGGTCAAATTCCTATATTAAAGAATAAATAACGAAGATTAATATTTAATGTAGAATTTCATATTAGGAATACAAACCATGCCAAAAAATGGTTTTGATTGATTTACGCGAAAACCGTACATCAAACAAAAAAAGTCAAGAGATCAAATTTGTTCTAAAATAAATGGGGATTTATAAATAAATTTTAATTTTAGAAAAATGCAGTGGCGTACTATTTTCTCCTTAAAAATATTTACCCTAAACCCCTTATGGACGACACTGGTACAAATTATTTTTTCTTCTATGCCGAAAAATGTCTTTTGGTGCAAAAGGTGCGTCTCCAAATTTTTTTAAAAATATATGAATGGGTATAAAAGTTATTATAAAAAACATATTTTTTTGAATTTTAACACCCCGTAGTTCAAAAACTAAGACTTTTTAGGACCTATGTTCATAAAAAGTTTTTATCTTATTTTTTGGTAGAAAATCACCTCCTAATTTTTTTCCTTTGTTTAGAAACACCCTGTATAAAGCTGCATATTTCTATATTGGCAAAGTAAAGAAAAGAAAATGAGTTGTCTTGTTACCATATGGTAATCTTTGAGTAAAAATTCAAGCTTTTTATGACAGTTTGAAAAATTAATTTCGGCATTTTAGTCCACATATCACAGCCTGTAGTACAACCAATTGCATAATTTGTGGGTCAATTTAGTTGCATATTTAACGCTTTCTATATAGTACGAGGACCGCCCGATCCGATAAGAACGTATGTAGATTAGAGTGATTATAATAAACAGATATTGTAAGATTTTACAAACCCTTTCTTACGAGTCGCCACTGTTGCGCCATTATTAAACATATGTATGTAAACTTAGTCTATATGTAATTATTTCTAAAATCCAACTTGTTATGCTTTTAACTTGATATTGCAAAACTTCATTAACTTCATTTTCTATCATATCAGCACATCCCTGCTGATAGGCCGTTATTTTGGTGCATATGGTAACAAAATCGGGACAACAAGATCTTATCAATTGATTTGATTTTATTATAACCTCCTTATCCCGTGGACCGTAAATTCCGCAACATACCTTACAACGATGGATTCTATTAATCTTAAAAAAAAAATTAAGTTAGTGATAAAGCATAGGTTAATAATAATACAGGGTGGCCCACCATATTCGACACGGTCTGTAGCTGGATAACCATGGGGTTTTTAAAAAATAAATACTGGAACATATACAGGTCGGATAAGGCCACAGTATAAAATTATTTTACTCTATACAGGATGTCTCAAGTGTGACGTATCAAAGTTATATATTTTTTAAATAGAACACCCTATATTTTATGACGGTTTTAGATTCTACATAAAAATAACTCAAGTTTGTTTATAGTACTAAGTGTCTAATTTTATTCGTTTTTGTAATATTTATTTTTTTTTCAAAATGCAGGGTGCAATTAAATTAATTTTATTTTAACAGTAAGTATAAACTCCTTAAACTTTAAAATTTGTTACAAGATTAGGAAAAGTCTGCCTTATCATACGTAGGTCATATCGAGATCATAGATTATGCAGGGTGATCAAAAATAATTTCAATTTTTTAGAAAGTCAAATTGCAATATCTCTCTTATTTTAAATGAAACACCCTGTATTTTTTTACACCACATGATGACAAACCAAATGCTCTTTCAAATGATGTATAGGTTGCCTATACCTATCCTTTAAACTTTTTAAGTAAATTCCGTTTTAACATATTTTTATTCCAAATGTCTATTTAAATGTAAGCAGGCTGTGATATAGCTATGCCTATTTACTAAGCCGTTATTGCCAAATGTAAATTTGTTGGAAAAAAGCACAAAATTAAAAGATTTTGTATTATCTGCCACTATTTTTAAAATTCACAGAAAAAAATCATTAGTTGCTTATAATGCTACTCCCAATAACACTTATTTCGGCTGAATGTGGTAATGATAAAACTTGTGTTTTTAAACAATCCTAAAAACGCCTCTGGTCAGTTATGACGACATTCTGTGACCTATAACTCGTTTCTTCCATTATCCATAATCACTGTGTCAATTTTTTTATAGCAACTATTAAGGTTATCAAATGGTTTCTCCTAGAATATTTTTCAGGATCAACTCTAGACTAAAGTAAACCATTTTTTCACATCCTACCAGTATTATATCATCTTGTTGTTGTAGACAAAGAGTTTTTATTTAAAATCATTGAAATCTCTTTTAAACTGACTAAAACACTAGTAATCAATAAATGGTCGTTGTTATTTTCTTAAGAAAAATATTAATGGCTGCTATGTCACAGCCAATTTTAATTTAAATAAACATTTGGACTAAAAATTTGTAAAAACAGATTTTACTAAAAAGCACAAAAGATAGGTATAGGCAACCAATACACCATATGAAGAGTATTTTATTTCTCATTATGTGACGTAAAAATACAGGGTGTTCCATCTAAAATAAGAGAGATATGGCTATTTGATTTTCTGAAAAATTGAAATTATTTTTTGATCACCCTGTACAATATTTGATCTTGATTTGACCCACGTATGATATGGCAGACTTTTTCTAATCTTGTTACACATTTTAAAGTTTAAAGTGCTAAAAATGTTAAAGTAAAATCAATTTAGTTTTACCTCTGCGTTTTGAAAAAATATCAAATATCACAAAAACGAATAAAACTAGACACTTAGTATTATAAGCAAACTTGAGTTATTTTTAAAGTAGAATCTAAAACCGTCATAAAATATAGGGTGTTCCATTTAAAAAAATATAACTTTGATACGTCGTACTCTTTTTGAGACACCCTGTATAGACTAAAACAATTTTTATACCGTGGTCTTATCCGTCCTGTATATGTTCCAGTATTTACTTTTTTTAAATCCCATGGTTATCCAGCTACAGACCGTGTCGGATATGGTGGGCCACCCTGTATAATAGGTTTCTCAATTATTTTAATGGCCAACCAAGGTTTTAGAATATAGTTTATCCCAGCTAACATTTTTCGAATGGCTCACCTAAACTCGGCTATTTTTGAAAAACAAAAGTTGTCAGAATCATCTAATTGACAGTTGTCACTCAGCGATGGACAGTTGATTTTCTGTAGCCTCCTATGCATTAAAATACATTTTTGGCTTACAATTAAAATATTAATTTTAGCCATTGTGGTCCGTAAGGGGTTTAAGGTAAAAATTTTTTATAAAAAAATGGTACGCTACTGCATTTTTCTAAAAATTTAAATATATTTTTTTAATTCCCATCTAGTTTAAGAGCAAATTTGTCTTATGCCTTATATTATTTTTAATATTATTTACACCTTAATACTGAATTAAAAAAATAAGGCGTACCATTTGTTTTTTTATTATTTACCTTTAACCCTTTACCTTTTTTTCTTTTTTTGTATGCCATAAATGTCTTCCGGTGCAGAGGACGCATCCTCAATTGTTTAAATTTTAGTTGGTATAAAAGTTATTATAAATAAAAAACAAGGTGTCAAATTTTCTATTTATCTTTTTGACTTGAACACCCTGTATCTCGCAAACCAGCAACCTTTCGACTAAGGTTAATTGCATTAGATCGATGTATTTTGGTCCAAAGAATTTGAAGAATCATTTTGTACAGATCTTTTGGACACTACCAGGTGGCCTAGATAAAGCATAATGGCAAACTTTTTATGAAATAAAAGGTTTGATCCAAAATATCTTAAAAACGGTTGCTTGTAGCATTATTTATCAAGTATACCTTTTTGGTGCAAAAAATATGGGAGAAAGTGTTATTTGCTAAAGTTAAAATGTATCGAGGAAAAAAAAGTTATGACACTTTGAACCTAAGCAATAGACTGCAGGTGGCTTCCTTTACCTTTTACAACAAAAACATTATTATGGTTTGATTCCCCACTCTAAAGAATCTCTAAATACTGAATTTTATGGCAAAATGCTTTATAATAAGTAAAATATTTAAAATAACTAAAATAAAATAAAATTTTTGACACCCTGTTTCTTCCAAACGAGCAAATTTATTGACTAAGGTAAATTGGGTTAAATCGTCGTATTTGGTTCAAGGAATTTATGTTTGAACAGACCTTTTAGAGAAACCCTGTATAGTCAGTGGAATTCATTTTTAGAAAAATATATATGGTCTCCCATTTAAAATGGCAAATTTAAGAGCACTTCCGGTTAAACCGGATGTGCCACATCAAATAGGAAGCATCAAAAATCTGCATCCTATTCAACCATATAACTGACCAAAATTTCAAAATTTTGTAGCACTTCTTAAAGAAAATGACAGGCTTGCTAGTAATTTCGTGAGCACTCTGTATCTGATCAATGATGTAAACAAACAAAATGTTTATTTTACCAATTTAAAAAAAAATGGATTTGACCGAAAAATTGGGTCATAGAAACCGCCAGTACGCTGGTGTAAAAGATGATGATAAATAGGTACCTTAAGACTGGCAACTGTTTCATTATAGGACGTATAGTGGTCCAAAGAAACCTCACGAGCTTCCTCATGTGTCTGCCCCGCGTTAAATGCATACATAAAGACCATTATAAGGTTCACATAAATGAAAAGTAACATGAGTACAAAGAAAACGAAAACGCACAAAAATACACTGCACCTCTTCTGGTCCAGACGCCACACAATCCTATCAATCCAAATACTAATTCCAGTGCAGACAATATAAGTTCTTCAGCACGAGCATCATATACTGGGTTAGGTCTAAAATCTTTCCCACAAAAAGAAATTAGATCGAAAAACTGTAAAACCCGCCAACAAAATCATTCCGATACACGTCACATTAAGTACGTAAAACGTTGTATCTCTGTTTTTGAGTATATTAATTTTACTCATGTTTTCGAAATTATAAAACCGATTTATTAAAGTTAAATTGCAGATGACGCTTTTATATTTCTAATTTGTATTTGTACTTGTCAAAAGTCAAAGCCTGCTTAATTAAAGTAAACGCTTTTATATTGCTAATTTGTATTTGTACTTGTCAAAAGTCAAAGCCTGCTTATAATATTATTTTGTGATGATTTGGCATGGCCTACTAGTCAAATTATACGAAACAAGAATGGGAAACTAACTAAATTAATGTTTTTGAGGCTATTCGGCCGTCGCGTCGTCGTATATGTTGTATTCTTGATGTTTCGCTACCGCCAGTGGTTAGCATCCTCAACAATAAAGATACAAAATATACAACGACGCGACGTCGAATAGCCTAAAAGATTAGTTTAGCAGAAGATGGCCGGGGAAAGCCTTATTCACTATAGAATGGGAAATTAGTCGAGTCAGTAAAGACTTTTCGGTGCCCGTCCGTCTTCAGTAATAGTTCCGATTTTGATACCCAGAGTGTCCGAAACGCTGAGGTCAAAAATGATAAGGGCGATAGAGTGAGCCAAAATAATGTTAGTACTTCATATAAAAAAAGTTTATTTGCGCTTCGTTAGAAAGATATTACCGGGGTATACACAGTCATGCAAACCTGAAACGCACTTGCAAGTAACCAAATGTCAAATGAAGCTTTTGATACACACGATTCAGATGTACCTTTCCGTTCTGCAGTAAGTTTTGGGAGCTGGTGGCATGATCAACTTAAACATAAGGTGTGATTCAGCGAAAAGGTTTTTATATTTGTCAATGTATTTATTACTTTTAACTTTCCAAAAGCATGGATAACCTTGGTACATATCTATAAAATCACGCAATACATCTTCCTGGCGCCAAAGAGCCATTTTGTTAACTCAAGACTAACAATAAAACCCCGTAAACGACGTCCCTAAACTGAAACGTTAACTGACGTGTCCTATACACATACACAATATTGCACGACGTACGCCACGAAAAATCAAACTCGGCCATCGAGTCGCATGCCAAGCCCGATGTGGCAGTTTTTTAATACACACGGTCAAATTTGCGCGCGAGCTTTGGCTTTTTGACAGATGTGACAGTTTTGCATGATCGTGTATACTCCGGTATTGACCTTTAAAAGTGCTGTACAGGGTAGCCCACCATATTCGACACGGTCTGTAGCTGGATAACTATAGGGATTTTAAGAAAATTACAGGCTTGCTAGTAATTTCGTGAGCATATCTAATGTGTATATCTGGGTGGCTTTCCAGTGACGAAAATTTTTGTGCTTCACGCTCCAGGGCTTGAAGCTCTTGAACTGCTCTAAAAGTTAGTCACTGGAACGCATCCTTAGACAAGGAAAGATAGATACTTTAAGAAATTTTAAAATGTCGTTGTTTTTAACCTCTCTTGGCTATATAATAACAATCTCTTTTTCATATCTAATTCCATTTTAAATAAATAATTTTCAAAAATCCATCCTTAACCATAAAAACACGTTTGAAGCACAAAAACCAAAAGAGGGGTTGGTGCATGAGGGGCAAGGGGAAAGAAAAACGGAGTAGCTCAGGTGCATAACACTTTCCGTCACTGGAATGCCATAAAGTAGAACGAAATGCTCCTGAGCTACTCGGGAGCGCTCTGTTTGCGTCACTGGAAAGCCACTCTGATCAATAATGTTAACAAACAAAATCATCAATTTTAGGCGTTCAACCAATGATAACCGCGGTAATAATTGGTGACAACTTTGACGTATAATAGATTGTTTAAGCGTCGACATAACCGATTGGTAAATACCGTTTTAGAATTGGTTCTTTGCCTAAAATTAATGTTTATTTTATTAATTCGAAAAAATGGATTTTGACCGAAAATTGGGTCGTAGAAACCATAGTGCTAAATACCTTAAGACTGGCAACTGTTCCATTATACGACTTATATTGGTCCAAAAGAAACCTCACAGCTTCCTCATGGGTCTGCCCCGCGTTAAACGCATACATAAAGACCATTATAAGGTCACATAAATGGAAAGTAACATGAGTACAAAGAAAAAACGAAAAGGCACAAAAATACACTGCACCTCTTCTGGTCCAGACGCCACACAATCCCTATCAATCCAAATACTAATTCCAGTGCAGACAATATAAGTTCTTCAGCACGAGCATCATATACTGGGTTAGGTCTAAAATCTTTCCCACAAAAAGAAATTAGATCGAAAAACTGTAAACCCGCCAATAAAATCATTCCGATACACGTCACATTAAGTACGTAAAACGTGACATCTCTGTTTTTAAGTATATTAAGTTTACTCATGTTTTCGAAATTATAAAACCGATTTATTAAAGTTAAATTGCAGATGACGCTTTTATATTGCTAATTTGTATTTGTACTTGTCAAAAGTCAAAGCCTGCTTAATTGAAGTAAACGCTTTTATATTGCTAATTTGTATTTGTACTTGTCAAAATTCAAAGCCTGCTTATTATATTATTTTGTGATGATTTGGCATGGCCTACTAGTCAAATTATACGAAACAAGAATGGGAAACTAATTAAACTATGTTTTTTGGAGCTATTTGGCCGTCGCGGGATATTTTGTATTCTTGATGATTCTCTAGCGCCAGTGGTTGGCATCCTAGCCCAAAAGAACATTAGTTTAGCACTGTGGTTTAGCAGAAGATGGGCGGGAAAGCCTTATTCACTATAGAATGGGAAATTAGTCGAGGTCAGTAAAGACTTTTCGGTGTCCGTCCGTCTTCAGTAATAGCTCCGATTTTGATACCCAGAGTGTCGAAACGCTGAGGTCAAAAATGATAAGGGCGATAGAGTGAGCCAAAATGTTAGTACTTCATATAAAAAAGTTTATTTGCGCTTCGTTAGGAAGATATTACCGGGATATACACGGTCATGCAAACCTGAAACGCACTTGCAGGAAACCAAATGTCAAATGAAGCTTTTGATACACACGATTCAGATGTACCTCTCCGTTCTGCGTCAGGTTTGGCAGCTGGTGGCGTGATCGACTTAAACATAAGCGTGATTCAGCGAAAAGGTTTTTTATTTTTGTCAATATATTTATTACTTTTAATTTTCCAAAAGCATGGGTACATATCTATAAAATCACGCAATATATCTTCCTGGCGCCAAAGAGCCATTTTGTTAACTCAAAACCAACAATAAAACCACGTAAACGACGTTCCTAAACTGAAACGTTAACTGACGTGTCCCTACACATACAATATTGCACGACGTGCGCCACGAAAAATCAAACTCGGCCATTGAGTCGCATGCCAAGCCAGATGTGGCAGTTTTTTAATACACATGGTCAAATTTGCGAGCGAGCATTGGCTTTTTTGACAGATGTGACAGTTTTGCATGATCGTGTATACCCCGGTGACTGACCTTTAAAAGTGCTGTACAGGGTAGCCCACCATATTCGACACGGTCTGTAGCTGGATAACTATAGGGATTTTAAGAAAATTACAGGCTTGCTAGTAATTTCGTGAGCATATCTAATGTGTATATCTGATCAATGATGTTAACAAACAAAATCATTAATTTTAGGCGTTCAACCAATTATAACCGCGGTAATAATTGGTGACAACTTTGACGTATAATACATTGTTTTAAGCGTCGACATAACCGATTGGTAAATACCGTTTTAGAATTGGTTCTTTGCCTAAAATTAATGTTTATTTTATTAATTCGAAAAAATGGATTTTGGCCAAAAAATTGGGTCGTAGAAACCATAGTGTGCCGGTGTAAAGAAGATAGTGCTAAATACCTTAAGACTGGCAACTGTTCCATTATACGACTTATATTGGTCCGAAAGAAATCTTACAGCTTCCTCATGGGTCTGCCCCGCGTTAAACGCATACATAAAGACCATTATAAGGTCACATAAATGGAAAGTAACATGGGTACAAAGAAAAACGAAAATGCACAAAAATACACTGCACCTCTTCTGGTCCAGGGTGCCACACAATCCCATCAATCCAAATACGAATTCCAATGCAGACAATATAAGTTGTTCAGCACGCGCATCATATACTGGGTTCAGGTCTAAAATCTTTCCCACAAAAAACTATTAGATCGAAAAACTGAAACCCCGCCAACAAAATCATTCCGATACAGTCACTTAAGTACGTAAAACGTTACATCTCTGTTTTGAGTATATAAATTTTACTCATGTTTTCGAAATTATAAAACCGGTTTATTAAAGTTAAATTGCAGATGACGCTTGTATAATGCTAATTTGTATTTATTTGTACTTGTCAAAAGTCAAAAGCTGCTAATATTATTTTGTAATGATTTGGCACGGCCTACTAGTGTTGGGCGATATATCAATAACCGCGATATTTCACCGGTGAATTGAAAATCACTGGCGCTACCAGTGATTTACTTTTTACAAATACGGTGATCAGTGATCAGAAGCGAATACTGCAATCGGCATCGACACGACACGCATTTGATGATCGCTGATCGCGCCGATCGAAATATGATACCTATGAATTATTATTTAAAATAATATGTAAAGGAAAGCAGTGATTTAAGCTGATATAATATTTATATTGTTTAGATGTGGCGGGTGACGGGCACCGCCAAGCTTAATGTGAAAGACGGGTTAATATTTACTGACCGTAGAAATAAATTAAGTGCAAACAAAGCTGAAAAACTAATTTTCCTTAATGCTAATTTTTCAATTTCATTGGGAAAAAAGTAAAGCTATATTTTGTTTTATTATTATTATATATTTATTTTCATAAAATCAATAAATAATATGCTGCATATCAATGAAAACCGATAATGGCTGCATAAATAATATATTCGTATTCGTTGCCAGACACTAAGCTGTTTTTCTATCTCCATTTTTAGTTAAAGATTTATGTATATTTAAGTTACTGCAGTGATTAAAAATCACTGTTTAAAATCACGGTGATTTAGAAATCACTGTCGCCGTTCCACCGGTTACCGAAAAATCACCGTATTTCCCAACACTACGGCCTACTAGTCCAAATTATGCGAAACAAGAATGAGATACTAGAGACATTTTGCACCTCTTAAAATAACAGACTTTTTGGCCTTATTGGCGTTATTAAACATAACGATTACGGCAGCAGTTTTAAAAAGAGATTTTGCAGCCTCTTTTAAGAAATATATCTTGCGTCTGCGCTTTCGACACATAAACCTTATTTTTGCCTGTGGTTCACCCATTTTTAAGTTAGCGAAAAATCACTATTTACTTTTATCCTTCATAAGATATAAATTCATATTTTAAATATGTGCAAACACTTCTGTTGATTTCATTTTTAATAATTAATAGTTTAAAAAAACTAAAAAACACGCTTTTATATGCAACCGAACTAAAAATTAGAAAATAATTTTTCATTAAAAAAATATTGTAACTTCATAGTAAAAAGCGTGGGGTGCATTTTACTATTTTTCATAACTTTTCCATCATAGATATTGGCAAATATAATAATTATAACATTTAATATATTAAGCACTCACGCTTTTTACTATGAAGTTACAATATTTTTTTAATGAAAAATTATTTTCTAATTTTTAGTTCGGTTGCATATAAAAGCGTGTTTTTTAGTTTTTTAAACTATTAATTATTTTTCATTTTTTAGTTCGTTATATCAATTAACTTTGCTACTCTTGACAAAATGGCGAAAAAAATTTTTAGTGAACAAGAGTAGCAAAGTTTGAAATGTTGCCAACAGATGGCAACCCACTAAAAATTTCTTCGCAATTGAGTAGCAAAGTTTGGAATGTTGCCAACAGATGGCAAAGAGTAGCAAAGTTTGAAATGTTGCCAACAGATGGCAACCCACTAAAAAATTTCTTCGCAATTGAGTAGCAAAGTTTGGAATGTTGCTAACAGATGGCAACCCAGGTGTTGTTTTTATTAACACGCTTTTATTAACTTGGGTTGTAACTATCTATCTATCAATCTATCTATCTGGCTGCCTATGTAACGGAATCTTTGAGCCTAATTTTAACCAACTTCCAGCTATTCGATTTCTTTGAAACTTTGCACACGTATTAAGGACCCATGACAATGCAATAATCTGCAAACAGTATCCCGTTATCCTGATTAGGACAGTCAGGATAAAAAAATTCCATTATATTATAAAAACAACACCTAGGTTGCCATCTGTTGGCAACATTTCAAACTTTGCTATTAAATGAAGAAGAAATTTTTTAGTGGGTTGCAATATGTTGGCAACGGTCCAAACATTGCCTGGATTGCCATCTGTTGGCAAAATTTCAAACTTTGCTATTTAATGAAGAAGAAATTTTTAGTGAGTTGCAATCTGTTGGAAAAATTTTAAAATTTGGTACTCTTGTTCATTAAAAAAATTTTTCGCCATTTTGTCAAGAGTAGCAAAAACTAAAAAACGAAAAATAATTAATAGTTTAAAAAAACTAAAAAAACACGCTTTTATATGCAACCGAACTAAAAATTAGAAAATAATTTTTCATTAAAAAAAATATTGTCATTTCATAGTAAAAAGCGTGGGGTGATAAATATATTAAATGTTATAATTATTATATTTGCAAATATCTATGATGGAAAAGTTATGAAAAAATAGTAAAATGCACCCCACGCTTTTTACTATGAAATGACAATATTTTTTTAATGAAAAAATTATTTTCTAATTTTTAGTTCGGTTGCATATAAAAGCGTGTTTTTTAGTTTTTTAAACTATTAATTATAATATAATGGAATTTTTTTTCCTGGCGATCAAAAACAAGATAACGGGATACTGTTTGCAGATTATTGCATTGTCATGGGTCCTTAATACGTGTGCAAAGTTTCAAAGAAATCGAATAGCTGGAAGTTGGTTAAAATTAGGCTCAAAGATTCCGTTACATAGATGGATAGATAGTTACAACCCAAGTTAATAAAAGCGTGTTAAAAGAATGTTAATTTTTATTAATTGCACATTATGTATTATGTATACATTACACATAATGTAATTTTTATTATGGAATCACTTGAAGTAATGGTGCAACTAACCCTATATTTTTATTGTTCATAAAAATTGAACACCCATGGTGCAACTAACCAAATTGTGTAAAAACTAAAAAATTTCTTCTTCATTTAATAGCAAAGTTTGAAATGTTGCCAACAGATGGCATCCTAGGTGTTGTTTTTATAATATAATGGAATTTTTTTTCCTGGCGATTCAAAAAAGATAACGGGATACTGTTTTTAAATTATTGCATCTTCATCGGTCCTTGACACGTGTGCAAAGTTTCAAAGAAATCGAATAGCTGGAAGTTGGTTAAAATTAGGCTCAAAGATTCCGTTACATAGATAGATAGATAGATAGATAGTTACAACCCAAGTTAATAAAAGCGTGTTAAAAATAGATGCAAACAATACAGTATAAGCAAAACACTAAAAGTAAGATTAGGTTTGGTAGTAGAATAAAAAGCAAGTGTGCCAGATTGTAACATCTAAATTAATTACTGATTTAGAATATCCGTAAAAGTGCAAGTCCGTTTTAATTTCTTAACACTATTTGATTTTTATTACTGCTATAGATTTTTCGCTAATTAGAGCCTATGTATAAGCTCCGATTTTGATACCCAGAGTGTCCGAAAAGCTAAGGTCAGAAATGATAGAGGCGATAAAGTGAGCCAAAATAATGTTAGTACTTCATATAAAAAAAAAAGTTTATTCGCGCTTCCTCAGGATGATATTGACCTTTAAAAGTGCTATACAGGGTGGCCCACCATATTCGACACGGCGTATAGTTTTTAAAAAAGTAGATTGGGAAACATATAGGGGTCGAATAAGGCCACAGTAAAAAATTAGTTTAGCCTATACAGGAAGTCTCAAAAGTGTGACGTATCAAAGTTATATTTTTTAAATGAACACGTATTATAGTATTATTTTAAGAATGTGTTTACAGCTAATTAAATAAATAAAATTGGTGACAAAAATATATACTTTTTATTAGCCTGTTAATATGAAAATAAAGGCTAAAGGAAATAAGGTTATCACCCCAAAAATTGCTAAAAGTAGGTTTTATAGGATAAAACTTGTTTATCCTCAATTAATTATATTAAAAATTGACTATTTGCCAATATTCTTGCAAATTTTTTCGAAAAAATGATAATTCTATGAATACTTAATCTTTACCAGAACCTAGAATAACTAGCTACCTCTTCAGCCTCTATATAATATTAACAAAATTTACCTTGTTTCACTTGTTGTTCGTTCAGCAATTTCCCGAACATTATTTTGATAATGGACATAACCAAAGCTTCCATTACTAAAACCTGGTAACAATATTGCCGGATCAAACTCCATATCACAAAAAAAATTAACACACCTTTTGGTATTACTTATACTACTATTATACTAGCATACCGCGCGAACTGCATCCCTTTTAAGTTTAACTTAACTTAAGAAGATAAAGTGAATAAGCAAACATTTAAAGGTGAAAAATATTTTGTTAACACATTAAAAAGCATTGCAGTCGCAATAATAATAAGAAGTTCGGTGAATAACCGAAATTTAATATAAATATATATAAGGATTTTTCAGCATTAGAGCTGGCACCAATTTTGGGGCAAGTATTTAAGGCAGGCTGAAAACTTGTCACTGGGGCTGGCAAAAATCGGAAAAGAGCAAAACCGGTTAATTGTTTTCTAAAAAGAAACCGAAAAGCAAAAAACCGAAAACATTCTCAACTAATAAAAAAAAATTGGGTTCCCATTTAAAAAACAAAGTTGATATAAATATGATTTTAAAATTGCAGTCAAGGTTACAAACTAGTAATAAAACCGATCAATTGATATTCGAAGAACCGGTTTTCGGTTTTGGTCCGATTATCCAAAAAAAAAAAACGGTAATCAAAAACCAATTATCCAAAAAAACCGGTATTTATTTGGATTTATTATTCTTATTTGCGTTTTTGCTGCATTTTTTCTTTTTTATGCTATTGTCTACATTTTCTTAAACGTTAGAAATAACGGTGCGCATTGACCATTCATTATTTGCTACCTTTTTAACACGCTTCCTATTATTGTTTTAATTAGACAAGTCCAAGCTATACAAAGATCTTGTTAGCGGTTGTTTATTAAAGCGTATTACAAGTTTTTGTATGGGACACCACTAATTTTTTCCTTAATTTTATTTTTATATTTCTATTTTATAGCAAATATAATACTACATATAGTACGGTTTAAACGCTACTATTAAACAAACCATTTTTTTGTGGATCCATCTAACCCCCCTTACGATGGCTATAGCCCAGAGGGGTTATATTTAAGGACTTATTTTTATATTAAAAAACAAAGATTTTTTACCTTAAAAATACATACGTCCTTAAAATATTTGTTCAGAATATTAAAACAGCCTGTATACACTATCGGACAAAAGTAGAGCAACACTTTGATAAAATTTACATATCCCGATTTTATAATACTAAATGTAAGATATCGCTTTTAAATACATTGTGTTTTAAAACATCAAAGTAGGCTGCTGTCATCGGCGACAACGGCGCTTTGGATGATCAAGCCAGATCATGTCATTTTGTCATAAAGTTTTAACTGTAAATAAGTAATGCGTCAAAAGTAAAGCAACATTTTAATTAATTCATCAAATGATAAGTTTTCGGTGAAAGTAGAGACAAAAATAGTTTTGTAAAATTAGTTTTTATATTTTGAACATTTTTGTGCTGAATTAATTATGCCAATTTCAAAAAGACTTAAAGCAGAGAGTTGTGAATGCTTTCAGGGAAGGTAAAAAGCAAGCCCATATATCAAGACAATTTGATTTACCCAGTTACGGTGTATCTAAAATAATTTCATCCTATAATGAAAGGGGACATTTAGAGAATCTACCAAAATCAGGAAGACCAAGAAAAACAACAATATGGACCGACAGACGCATTAAAAGAATTTCTCAAAATGATCCTTGGAAGACTGCACCTAGAATTATTGCTGAAGTTCCAGGAATTATGGTTGGTTCACGGACTGTTCAGAGAAGGTTGGTAGAGGCAAAGTTGTTTAGTAGACACCCCGCTAAAAGCCGCTAGTTTCGGGAAGAAATAGAGCAGCAAGACTTGCATTTGCACATCGGCATTTAAACTGGACAGTAGACGATTGGAAAAAAGTTCTTTTTAGTGACGAAACGCGATGTAAAATTTTTAATTCCGATGGAATGAAACGTGTGCGGCGACCAATAAATAGCAGGTTTAATCCTATGTACGTAACACTAACAGTTAAACATGGTAAAGGCAGTGTTTTTTATGGGGTTGTTTCTCGTGGAAAGAGGTAGGCCCTATACACTTTATTAATGAAAATATGGATCGATTTATTTATAGGGATATAATGGAAAATGTCATGCTCCCTTATGCAGAGTGGGAAATGCCACTGCGTTTTACGTTCCAGCAGGATAACGATCCAAAACACTCTTCGCGAATTGTTCAAGAGTGGTTTCGACAAAACAACGTTCGAGTTTTGGAGTGGCCGGCACAATCCCCCGACCTCAACCCAATTGAGAACTTGTGAGGAAGAAGTAGAACGTCGTATTCGAACACAAATGTTTCCGAATTAACAATCGTTGATAGATAAAATCTGCCAAGTTTGGACAAATCTTCCGGAAAACATTATTCAAAATTTGATTGCCTCAATGCCGCGACGTTGCCAGCAAGTAATAAATAATAATGGATATTCTATTAACTATTAATATAATACTTTTAGTAATTATTATAATTAAATGTGTTAAATGTTCTTTGTTGTAATATATAAAATAAAAAATTGTTGAATACAATTTGTTGCTTTACTTTTGTCGCACTGATTTTCGTCAATATTTATAATTATAAATATTTTTGATCTCAAATTTTATCTAAAATGTATCATAATGTTGTGAAGTATTCCTTTAATCTTAGAGATAATACTTATTTATTAAACGTATCCAGAAATCACCTGAGAACTTTTTTTTTTGTCGAAACGAAAAAAAAACACTTTGTTGCTCTACTTTTGTCCGATAGTGTACATATTAATTTATTATATTTAATCCAATTGTTGCTAAATAAAGTTCATTTATTTAAGTATCTGTTTTTATTTTATTGTGTACAGACAGTAAACGCGATTAACAGCAAGTTTTATAAACCTTTAGAAAATATACAAAAATATTTGTTTTAAAGTAATTTTATTACAGTTTTGTATAGTCTAACAGATATAGGATCAATCCCATCAAAACAAAAATACAGGAACTTTATTTAAAAAACTTACCTCTCAAGTTATTTGCGAAAAGAGACAGATTTGACAAAATTCCGAGATACGTCAAGATATATATTTATTGGGGGGACGTTTGTACCAAAAATTGGTATTGGCCATATTTCCGAAACTAGTAAAGTAGGATATACTTAAGAGGATGCTGTACACGTTAAATTGAGATAAAACGCGATTCGCTGCCGTTTTTAAATATTTGTTCTTGGAAAAAGTTGTATATAGAAAAAGTTTTTAAAACGATCCAAAGATTATCGGAAAGTGGTTATTTTTACGGTTATGTAATTTTTGTGAAATTTAATGTGTTAATTTATAAACATAACCAAAATTCAATTAACTTTCCGATAATCTTTGGATCATTTTAAAAACTTTTCTATCTATACAATTTTTTTCCAAAACAAATATTTAAAACGGCGGCGAATCGCATGCTCAATTTAACGTGCACGGCATCGTCTTAATGGGCTATCTTCTTAAAGCTCTTTTACAGATCTTTTTATTAGTAATATAATTAATATAATTCAAATATACAGGCTACCCTTTATATTATCACCTAGTATCACCTTTAAAATGATCTTTCAAATGAGCTTTAAGAAAATATCACATTAAGTACATCTAACTTTATTAATTTTGGAAATATGGCCGTTCCAATCAGGTATTTGGATAATTTTAAAAGTACCGCCATTTTGTAGTAGGTAAAGATATTGACTTTATATTCTAGGGTTATAAAGTACTCGTCAGGAGCGTTAAACTAATGGATCACTCAACCCTTCTTCCCCATTTAAGAATTTTGAGGTGGTAGCCCTAAGGGTTAAGGAGGTTGAAGGGGCACCCATTTCAATTTTTTTTTAAATGTTTCCCCTTAATAAATATCTTGACGTGTTTCAGCGATTTTCTTAAATCTGCCTCTTTTCGCAGATAACTTGAGTGCAAAGTTTTTAATTGAACATCCTGTATAAATGTAACGTCAAAGTTTAAATTTATTTCTTTAACATTCCAACTATTTACAACAAAAATAAAATAAAAAAAATTGTCTAGTGGCCAAGGCTGTTTCGTGGCCCATCAGTGTCCACGGAGTTTCAGAGTGTATTCCTATGGATTTTGATCCGCTGAATTCGAATTTCAAACTTGCTTCTAGGTCGAAAGTGACAGAAATTTGTTATAAACAATTTAATTGTTTATAAGGATCTAGCTCCTAAACTAAAAGACATGAAAACATTTCTTTTTAATAAATTTTTTCCTTAAAAATAAAACTACAAAATGACGTTTTATAAGCATTGATCTGATTGTTAGAATCGGAGATATGGCAAAATTAGTGCAAAAACATTGCAAATTTTGCAAAAATTACAGCATTTAGGCAAATTTTCACTTATAACTAGGCTTGATTTTAAGAGAGTAACTCTGTAATAGCTCAAATTGAAAGGAAAATCACTAGCCTTAAAACTAAACCTAATTTTTAATTAAAATATTATTTATAGCAAAATTATTACAATTATAAACGGATATTTTTTAATAAAAAATGCATACAATTTGTTTACACGATTCTTTAGCTACTAAAAGTTTACATTATAGCAAAGCAAGTTACATATTCAAATTGTACGATTTAAGACGAAGAATTTGGTGTATAATATGTATAATTTAAATATATTTTTCAATATGATAAATCAGTTTTAAAGTGCGCGTCTCGTTACGCGCCGAACGGCTAAAACCGTATACAGTGTGTCCAAGATAAGGATCCTAAGCATGAGAATCTCAGTACCTATAGGAGATACAGCTTAGGTTAAATTAGGAAAAAAGTTGTGTTTTTTACAGCTTATTTACATGCTGTGTAAAAACTTGAAAAATTTTCATGACCTGCTGAGATATTTGGCAAAAACCAAAATTTGACTATATCGATTATATTTTTTCTGACTTTATTTAAAGAGATATAAAAAACTAATAACACTTTTTCTTTGTTACTTTTTAGCTACTACATGACGGTATATTTGGATATTATACTCGACGTTTCGTTTTCAAAAAACCATCATCAACTTTATTTTTATATGGCTCGATAAAAAAGTACACCCTGTATCTGATCCCATTTTTTATTACAAACTCAACGATGTATCACATGTCACATTTTAATTTTTAGTTCAAAGAAAAATTGCAGCATGTCAAACTTATCTTCATGGCTATAATGGCCATCCTGCATATTCAACCGTAATAATACAATAAGATTTTAGCTATTCACCAATAAACAATAATAGAAACAACAGTAACAATGAGAACAATTGCTCTAAAAACAACAAATCGACAAACAGGGTAATAACGACAAATACTATTTTTATAATGATATTAGAGAGATATGGGTGGTGCTGTAACGTCATGCGGTATTAAGGTAAGCGCTATTATGACAGTTAAGTTATGCGCGATTCGATTTTTACCGTCGCTGGTGGTAATAACGTTACCGCATGGAGTAATTTGCGGGCTGATAATGCCGTGTGCTATTTAAAATAGCGAATAGAATTGCCATGCGCAGAATATTTTTCTTTGTTTATTTTTAAGGTTATATTATTTATTTCGACAATTTCTACAAATATTTGGGAAATAAAGCCACAGAGTAAAGTTAAACTGCTAATCTTTGATAAAGCCCTGCTTTTTTATTTTGGGATAAATGTCGCAGATGAAAAAGAAACAAAAAGGTTAAGATTCTTGGCCGACAATGACCTGGCTTTACTAAGAGAATGTTTTAGTCAAAATTCATCTGAAAAGTGGAAAAATGTACAGTAAAATGTGTTTGAAATAACGGGAAAAACTTTAGTATTCGCACATGAAAGGATCATTTGTTTTTGATTTTGTAAATTTGCAGACAGGTGTAATTAACCGTTCGTAATACGGCGTCTTCCATATCTCTAAAAACAAACACTAAATACCATATGCGGTATTTAAATAGCGCCTTACGTAAATAACGAACGTAGGCGGTAAACAAAGTACCCATATCTCTCTATTAAAATATGTTACAAATACGTTAACAGGTATTAACGTCCAAGCATTTGTTTGCAAGGCCTACTTAAAAAAAAATAGAAAAAATGCAATTTTTTTTCCTAAAAATTAAAATATGACATGTGATACATCGTTGAATTTGTAATAAAAAATGGGATCAGATACAGGGTGTAATTTTTTTCGAGCTATATTAAAAAATAAAGTTGATGATGGTTTCTTGAAAACGAAACGTCGGGTATAAAATCTAAAAATACCATCATGTAGTAGCTAAAAAGTGCCAATGAAAAAGTGTTATTAGTTGCTTTATATCTCTTCAAATAAAATCATAAAAAAATAAAATCGATATAGTCAAATTTTCGTTTTTGCCAAATATCTCAGCAGGCCATGAAAATTTTTCAAGTTTTTAAATGGCATGTAAACAAGCTTTTAAAAACACAACTTTTTCTTAATTAAACCTAAGCTGTATATTCAATAGGTACTGAGATTCCCATGCTTAGGATCCTTATCTTGGACACACTGTATAATATGTATGAGTGTGCGTAAGGCCATGAATTACAATATTTTCGAGAATACGATTTTATTTTTCACTATTTACCTAATTTTTACATATTTTCTTATTTGTTTCTAATTTGATTGAACATTAGAGACATTTTGCACCTCTTAAAATAACAGACGTTTTTTGGCCTCCTTATGGTTATCGTTATTAAATTACGGCAACAATTTTAGACAGAGATTTTGCAGCCTCTTTTAAGAAATTTATCTTGCGTTTGCGCTTTCGACACATAACCTTATTTTTGCCTGTGGTTCACCGATTTTAAAACTAACGAATATTCAGTATTTACTTTTATTCTTCATAAGATATAAATTGATATTTAAATATATGCAAACACTTCTGTTGATTTGTTGACAATACAGTATAAGTAAAACACAAAAAGTAAGGTTAAGTTTGGTAGTAGAATAAAAAGCAAGTGTGCCAGATTGGAACATCTAAATTAATTACTGATTTAGAATATCCGTAAAAGTGCAAGTCCGTTTTAATTTCTTAACACTATTTGATTTTTATTACTGCTATAGATTTTTCGCTAATTAGAGCCTTTGTATAAATGATATTTTAATTAATACGGCAATAAAATTTTAACCTTTTAAATAATTGATATTAAAATTTCTACAATCCGGCAACCACGCAGTTTACCAATAACGATAAGGATAACGATAAGCTCTTCGGTATTCATTCGTAGTTAAAGGAGTCCGGTATGGTTAATAATGATAACGGATCATGTTTGCGTTACTGCGCAGTCTCAGAATAACGTTAACCACAACGGAATTGCAAAATAAGAGGTGAAAAATGTCTCTATTAATATTTATAATGATATAAGTACAGTATAAAAGACTTTTAAGCTGTCGCGCATTTTTTAAATAAGACTAAAACTCCGTGGACACTGATCTGCCACGAAACAGCCCTGGCCCCCAGACTAAATCAGTTCTAGATACGACAATCAAAACAAATATTAGGTATAGCTAATTATCTGATGAATCATGTCCCTCGTCATTGGAGGGCAAAATTGGTGAAGCATCAAAATCTGTTATAATATATCCAGAATCATTTAAATCATTAGGCAATAAAACACCACAGCTGCCTTTCTCGTCACTATTCTTATTATCACCATCAACATCATCAGCTCTTTTAAGATAACTTTTAGTAAAATCGTCCACAGAAAAATCCAACGGTTGATCATAAAATTTACTTTCAGAAGGAATTTCATCAGCTTTTGAAACATCGGGTTCGATTATTATTGGCAAAGTGAGAGAATAATCAGGTTCCGTATCATTTTTATAAATTGGTTCATAGAGTGAGTCGCAGGGTTCTGTGTTTAAGCCTAAGAAAGCCAAAAAGTGTTTTAATTTATGAAAAAAAAACTGATGACTCCAAAAAGTACAATAAATAGGAAGCCGAAATATTTTATTATGTTTTCGTATATAGAAGGAACAGTTTAAAAATGTAAATTCGGTGCTCTTTGATAAGAAAAAAATCACAAAAAACTTTAAAGCAAATAAATCGGCATGCTTGTCTTTGCGGCCGCCTTTGCTATATTTCTTTATGATATGCCGATTAATGCACCTGGTCATCGCACTATGGGATAGAAATTAATTTTTTGGTCAAAATTCTGAAACTTACCAATCTAACTTAAAATGAAAAAAATATTATAAATTATTACAAATTCTTTTTGGAAACTTAAAACTTAATATATGTTATTAAAAATTTACAACCCCCTTAACATTATTATTTTTTATTGTACAAAATAAACTAAAATATCAGCTTGTTTGGTTAATTCGGTAGTATTCTAATCAGTAATCCGATGGTTATTATCTCATATGATATACCGGGTACGACAATAGGTATGATTTTTTAAATAGAATACGCTGAATATTATATCACCACCAAGAAAATCTTTTAAAATGCTCTAAAAATACTACATTTGATGTGTCTACCTCAATTAGTTTTGGAAATATGACCATCCACATCTGAAAAATAATTTTAAATTATTCTTAGAAGCGTAATAGAGATGCATCTTCCCAACTTTCTTTATTTTTTCAAGTATAAAATAAATAAAAAACCCTGTTTTCTTGGGTAGATTCTGTAGAATCCATATCTTTCATTAGAATGCTTTTTATCTTTTAGGATATACAATGTAGGACAAAACATATTAATTTTTAAAATGGAAAACCTTTCAATTATAAAAAAACTTGTATCTGTCCTTACACTCAGAAGTAGCAAAAAGTAGAAAGGCAATTGTAAGTACAAAAACTGATAAAGAAAAAGGTAAAAAAAGTAGCGAGACTTCGCGAGACTGCATCGGAAACACAACAATAGCTCTTATTATTTAAACTCTTTTACTTGTTTTAGTAAATAAGGCTAATAATAAACTAAGTAGATTAAATGTTGTATATTTATGTTTACCTAAAATACATTTTCACGATTCTTATTACCCCAATAGAAGTCGTCATATTCTTTTATAATTTTGCGTACATGTAGTTTGTAGTATCTACTTTGAAATACACAGCATGAGCCATTAAGTCTATCCCATAGTATATCGGCGCATCGCTGTAAAGGATAGCGGCGCCTTTGTATAAAATAGTCCGATTGCAGGCGGCCTTTTTTATGTTTTTTATATTATTTTCAAAGGGTAACGAATTTGCGCTTTTAAAATGTTCTTACTATACCTATATAATATTATAACAGAGAAAATTTTGGCGCAAAATATTTCGATTCTATAAAAATACCCGTACCTACAGCAAAATTGGTTAAAATCAGGCTAATTGTTTACTTATCGGACACCACGCCAATTTTGATAATTTTTAGTAAATGGGGGTTTTTAGGGCACTGATTACAAAGCAAGAATGTCGAAAACATTTCCGACTAAAAATGTCTTTAAATTCGTAATCAGTGCCCTAAAAAAACAATATGCCAAAAATAATCAAAATCTGCATCTTGTCCCATAAGTAAATTACCAAAATCGGAGTAGCCGCAACCTATAACACAGTAACCATTTTATTTATTTCTTTTACTTAAAAAAAATCGGTACTTATCTAGAGACCGGCCGCAACTCCGATTTTGATGAAATTTGTTTTACGGAGGTTTTTGGTGCGCTGATCACGAATCTGAAAGAATATTTGGCGGTAACGGGTCGTTTCCGAGAGATCCATCATGAAAGTTGTCATTTGAACTAAACTTATTTTTACCATATCTCCCCCCTTTTTTTTGCACACAGTTCGTGATCAAAATCGGAGTTGCGGCCGGTTTCTAAATAATACCAAATTTTCTTTAGAAGAAGCTAAAATAAAATAATACATTTCTAAATTTTACCTTGAGTGGATGGATTAAAATCCTGATTTACAACTTTTTGTATCGCCCAAATCTTCGACCCTCGGCGGTGGGCTAAATATCTCAACAATCTGATTAAAATCTCTTTCCGCAGCTAACCGTTTTTCCTCAGCTAGTTTTTTTATCTCTTTCAGCTCTTTTTCTAGCTTTTATCGTCAGCTCTACTCGCTTCTAGAGCTTTCAGAGCTTGACGTTTGCCAGCCCCATAGAATATACCGGCAATAAAGAAGAGAATATCTAAAAAACTTATTTAGGAAAGAAAACTTTAATATATAAAGAAAGAAAATGTTATTTTTTTCATTTTCCTACCTTAATTAAAGGAGAAACATTAACTGGAGGAGGTAATTCAGGCATTTTATAAAATTTTTAACAAGTAGGTTGGATAACTTTAAACTTCTTAATGTTGACAGCTTTTAATAATATGACGTTAGGCACGACCATTTTGATTTTTTTATTTATATTTCAAGGCACACTAATATTTTCTATTCTTTTGTTTTATAGACTGGGCCAAGAAGATCGACAATTTTTTTTTAATATATCGATTTTTTTTATACTGTTCTTTTTTGTGTGTTTCTTTAGTATTTTGTGTTATTATTTTGTCTATTTTTACAAATTAAATAAAATAAATTTAAAAAATGCTACAAAAGTAAGGTTAAAATTGTTCATTTTATATAAACTTGCGGCGACTCCGATTTTGTTGAAATTTGGTATACGTAGGTTTTTTTTTTTGGGGCCCTGATCACGAATCTGAAAAAAATATTGGTAATTGTCTAGAAAGTACGAGCAACTCTGATTTTGACGGATTTTGGATTTTTTCGAAAACGTTTCGTTCTCGACATATCCATCATCAAAGTGGAAGTCAAACTAATCTTATTTTTACAATATTTCCCATTATTTTTGCACAAAATTCTTGATTTTAAGCAAAACCAGCACACAATAATTCGATTTTCACTTTTTAAAACCCCATTTTCCCACGTATTTTAACACTTTTTTAAATTAAATTGCATAGCTTTACTTCAATCGTGTGTTTAATTCTGGTGAATGCGTAGAGACAGTTTGATTCGTGGCTTGCTACGTTTTTTAAGGAAACCTTCGCAATTTATTTGATAATTAGTGCAAAAAAATGTAAAAACGGTGTTTTAAAAGGTAAAAATCAAATATTGTGTGCCACTTTTGTTTTAAATCAGGAATTTTGTGCAAAAGAAGGGGAAATATAGCAAACATAAGATTAGTTTAATTTTTCCACTTTGATGATGGATATCTCTAGGAACGAAACATTTTCGAAAAAATTCTTTAGATTCCTGTTCAGCGCCCCAAATGCCAAATTTCGTCAAAATTGGATTTGCTCCCACGTTCTAGACAATTACCCATTTTTGTTTGGCGGAAACGTTTCGTTCTCGAGATATTCATCATCAGACTTGAAATTTAAACTAACACAACACAAGCACACCGTGCCCTCCATCCGCGGTCTTACCATGACGGTCATTAGCTGCCGTACTCGAAGGGGAAACCTAGACCGGCGTCGATAAATTCTTTTCGATGATGCGCGGATAGTCTGTTTGACGCCTGCGCGTCAAACCACGGGGTGAGTTGTATCCAAGCGCCCAAAAGACATTTTTTCGCCCATAAAAGTAACTTTTGTTACGCGCAGGTAATCACATTGGCAATCCATCGAGATCAGTGATTCATACTTAAAATTTAGGCACCCAATTTAATTTAGTTAATTTGGCTTTAAAAATTACTTCGGAGGGGGGATTATCCCTCCCGGCCACCCCTTGAATGATGTTACTACGTAAGTGTCTGTTTTCAAAATCGCGAAATAAAAGTCACTAAACAATTAACAATATACAGGGTGTTCATTTAAAAACTTTCCACTCAAGTTATCTTCGAAACGAGACAGATTTGAGAAAATCGCCGAAGCACGTCAAGATATTTATTGAGGGGAAACGTTTTTTACAAAAAATTGGACGGCGCCCCTTTAACCCCTTAACCACCAGGGCCACCGCCCCAAAATTCTTAAATGAGAAGGCGGGTCGAGTGATACATCATTTTAAAGCTCCTGACGAGTACTTTATAACCCTAGAATATGAAGTCAATATCTTTACCTATTACAAAATGGCGGTACTTTAAAATTACCTAAATACCTGATTTGGATGGCCATATTTCGAAACTAATAAAGTTAGATGTACCTAATGTGGTATTTTCTTAAAGCTCATTTAAAGATCTTTTAACGGTAAAATAATATACAGGGTTCTTAAATAAAAAATATGTACTTTTTCTTCTACAATGTATATAACTACCAGTATCACCATAAAAAGACCTTTAAAAGAGCTTTAAGAAAACACCACATTAGGTACATCTAACTTTATTAGTTTCGGAAATATGGCCATACCTGATTTATTTAAGTAGGTAATTTTTAATGTACCGCCATTTTGTAATAGGTGAAGATATTGACTTCATATTCTAGGGTTATAAAGTACTCGTCAGGAGCTTTAAAATGATGTATCACTCGACTCGCCTTCTCATTTACTAAACGGTCAGAGAACCTACATCAAAAAAAGAACCAATTTTTGCTGGTCAGTTCTTATACTATTACATAAATAAAGGTCGATTACAAATAAATTCTATTTTAAATAATCGAATAAGCATTCTTTAAAAATAAATCATGAAATTAGATAATACTTAAATTACTTAAATTTAAATTTCAAGGTTAAAAATTATTTAACTTACTTGTAATACCCAATTTTAAAGGTTGGTGTTTCCGTGAAATATTAATTTATTTTGATCAAAATTAAATGAAAATAAAACAGAGTTATATAATAATTAATATAAGAATGTATAGTATAGAACTTGTCTCTTATAGAACTGCAAAAAAATTCTGAACAACATTGCTAAACTTATATTTTCTGGGCTATTGAGCCGTCGCGTCGTCCAAGATTTTGTTTTCTTGACGTTTCGCCAGCGCGAGTGGTTGACATCCTCAGAAGGTTTCGCAACTCAGAAAGTACGCAAGAAGTCTACTAGAAACCTTCTGAGGATGCCAACCACTCGCACTGGAACTAAGCGCGGTGAGTGAAGATTCATATAACCAGACGATTCTACGTTTTGGTTTCGAAGCACATGGCGTCTTCGTATGATCGAGAAGGTGCGCTTGCCTTGCGGAAAATCGTCAGTGGTGAAAGTGACCGGTTATGCGCGATACCAGTAGCAGTTCTTGGTTTGACACCTACTATTTATGCATGTTTAAGCATCCATCCCTTTAGTTAACTGTTTAAAGTGTTTCCTATCCATTACCCAGATTTTCCACGAACAAAGCTGGGAAAGCTTATGAGCAATAGCTCATATGACCGGAATGAGAGAACTGGCGAATCGACTTTAGTATCAGGACCATAGAACAAATAGAAACATGAACAACTTACCGTCTACTGTTGGTATTCCCTACTGGATCTTGATTACTAGTTCCATTTCTAGATGCATCTGTAGAAGGCATGCGGCTAAGTGAACTGTCTACACTAGATTCCAGACTGGTGACACTCGATGACAAACTTCTTCTAGTTCTAGAATGTGATGAGGCCGAACTACTTCTAGCTCTACCATTGGGTTCGTGGGACACTAAATCGCGAGATCGTGAACGTGAGGATCTTTCTGCAAAAGATATATTTAAATTATACAGGGTAATCCAAATTAGGCGTCTGCCATTGGCAAGGGCCCATATAACATTTTTGCCGGCGTTGTACATTTAATTTACTGGCATTGCCAACACTCTTTAATGGCAAGGCATTGGCAAAAAGGTATCAAAAAGACGCGAAAGTGGGCAATTGGCCGTTATTAGGCCACGTGTTGAAGATAAAGTGATGGCATCCGTCATTAATAAGTTATTGGCAAAAAATGCGTTTAAGATGATGGCATCCATCATTAATAAGTTATTGGCAAAAAGATAACAAAAAGACACGAAAGTGGGCAAATGCAGATACTTCCAAGCAGCAAGCTGACGTCTTATTGACGAAAATTGTCGCATATACTTTTTTTAAAAGCTAAAATAATGCGATATTTTATTTGAAAATTAAAATAGGAAAACACTCCTTACTGCATGCAATTTTCTTGCAATGCAAAGTACCATCTCTCGGAACACTGTCCAACTTGGAGATGCAGATTTTTACACTAGCCGAAAATATTTCTTTCAAAGCTAAGTGAGATCACCTACCGCAGACCGCTCTCGAATTATTTTTGTCTTATGGGTACGGTTTAGACGATAAAAAGCGAAGATACTGCAGAAACGTAGTAGTTTATTGTCCATTACGCCATCTATCGGTATGTCAAAAAACTATTAAATATATATAATATTTTTATTAACACGTCTTTAAAACTTTTAATAAAGTTTTAAACAAAATGTTTACAGCTCCTAACAGTCTACTTGAATATGTTGTCTTCTCGACTAGCCATCACCAATTAATCACACAACACACACTTATTAGGTAATGAATACATTTAATTATGTCTATTAAAAAACTCTTTTCTTTAAAAAAGGAACTAAAAAGCTAGAAAACCACGTAGAAAACAAATGCACAAAACGGTCACCTTCGGTCGAAATTAACGTAGCTAATTTTACCATCATTTTATTTTTATTCGCTCCAAAATACATAATAAACATTTTGTTTGACCTAATTTTTATTTGCATGATTTTTAACAATAAAATGTTATGAAAAGGCCATTATCTTTAAATTATGTAAAAAAACATAAAATAATGTTGTTAAGCTGCCATTATAAATAAAACAGATCAAAAAAATTGCTTTAATGTTAGTTTAATACCAATGTTAATAATATGGTTTAAAAAGTATGAATATGCGTTGAAGGTTTGCCTTCAAAAATCCAATATTTATTTGCCTGCAACAAAAACGCGTGCTTTATTTAATCAGGATTGGTATGCCGCCATTTTTGTATGCTTGCCGGCAATTCGCCTGCATGTAAAATTTATCGGCAATTAAGTGTTTATTTAGGGTTGACTTTTTAATGCGTATAAGATGTTGGCATAATATTGCCACCAATTGCCAATGTTTTACCATCAATGCCAATATGAAAATGTACATCGCCGACAAATAGTGTCTGCTGGGGGCGTCGCCAAGGGGGGCAGAGAGGGGCAGATGCCCCCTCCCAGAGATTCTAAAAAAGTTACCCAATGTAAAGCAACCAAAGTCCTAATTATTTTTCTTGACTTGCTTGATCAAAGTCATTTTTTCGTTTTAACCGTATTCATCGGAGTGGTTCAAACTTGTTAATTTTATTTTTTAATGTGATTGATATTGGATTTTACCACGGTCAGTCTTCTGTATTCGCGATTCAGATTAAGGAATTCAACGTTGCAATTCGGTCATCTAGATCCAACCTGGCAAAGAATATTATCAGAAAATACCATATTTTGGTTTGTGTCGGCTACAAGCAAGCACCTTTGAAAACAGTGTTAGGTATTATTTATAAAAAGGTATTTCTGCATGGTCTAAGACCTAAAATGCAATCATTAAATATTATTTTTTTGCAGTGGTATACAAGGTATGTCAAAAATATGATTTTTTAAGAGGAAAGTACCTTTATTTGGTAATTATTTATAAATCGGACGCATCGCCGATTTTAATGAAATTTGTTAAACGGGGGTTTTTGGAGCGCTGATTACGAATTTTTAGTCGGACTCGTTTCGTTCTTAAGATATTCATCATCACTAACCCCCTTCTTTTTGCACTCAATTTTTAAGTTTTCTACTAAATTAGTACTTAATATTTGATGTCCACCTTTAATAACCCTATTTTTCTATTCATTTTACCCATTTTTTCCATAAAATTGTAAAGCATTTTTAATCGCAGTAGCGCGGCGCCGGAGCCTCGATTTTTCCTACAATTCATACTTTTCTCATTCTCCATATCAACTTGATGTATTATTTAAATCAAAATTAATTTCCTATGCAAAAGAATGGTCAATACAATAATGTTTCAAGTTTTAATTCATATAATGATTGATAAACAAACTAAGTACTATTAACATGACTATCATAACTAAATAAATGGCGATTTGACCATGCCGAGAAGTTATTTTTATTTTTTTACGCAAAAACCATACATTTAATAAAAAAGTCAAGAAACCAAATTTGTTTGAAACTAAAGAAATTTTTTTTTTTAGGAAAATGCATTGGCGTACCATTTTTTTCTTGTACGGTAAAAAAATTCTTTTGATGCTTTCTGAAATTTTTAAAAATATCTTAACTGGTATAAAAGTTACGACAAAAATACGATTAGTTTTCTTATATTTTAGCACCCTGTAGAGCTGAAAGTATGAATTTTAGGACATATGTTCATATGAAGTTCTTTTCTAATTTTTTAATGAAAAATCACCCCTTTAAGTTTGTTGAAAAAGTTTTTGGACACCCTGTATAAATAACATAATATATTATATTGTTTAAACAATACAAATAAATATTTCCCCCTCTGGAAGGTTTCTGATTGTAAATAATATAGAAAAATAAAAAATAATAATAATAATCAAAATCGGAGCTGTTATTTTTTACAGTTTTACAGCTTTATTAACTCGACTATTTTTTTTAACTTTCTTTTTTTCAATACTAATAAATTTACACCTTGATCTACAATAAAGTCGTTTTCCTATACTCAAAGGTCGATCACGGGCTAATGCCCACAAAAAACTGACCAAAAACGGTAATTTTTGCTTTGTTTTTTTACCTCCGAGTGCTTGAAAATGCACGTGCCAGAATCTTTATTTTTTGTTTTTGTAACCGTTTGTGTAATTTCCCATGGTTCATAGCCAGACTTTAAAAATTATCCCTGAAATGAGCTTGCAATATGGGAATCTGGAACTAATATTTAAATTAATTAACTTAAACCTACCTGTAGGTGTCCTAACTGGTGGTAATCTCGAAGGAGCACTCACAGGTCTCCCACCGCTCGGCAAGTCCACCCTTGCCTCATCTACTTCACCGCCACCGACACTATTTTCCTCTTCTACACTTTCCGCACTGGGTAAGTTCAGTTGCTGCAACCTCCTCATCGAACTACGCAACCAAGACCCCCTCGCGCTTCCTCGTGCTTCTTCTTTCGGTACCGCCACGTTAGGAATCTCATGTACCACCGTTGCCGAAGAACTGCTCGCATTAATTTGCCTGTGAAGTGGCTCAACAATGACCGTTCCAGTACAGCAGTCAGCAGAAGCATGGGCATGACGTTCGTGGGTGACGTCACGAGATATTAACCAATTTTCCGGGGTGTTGAAGTTTGCATCTGCTTCGGACATCCGGGAAAGGGTGTAGTGAGGTGCAGTATTGTTTTCGTTAAGGGATTTCCGCCTAGAAAGAATTGATATACCATTATAATAATGTGTATAGTAGTCAGCTGTGACATAGCAGTCATTAATATTTTTCAACAACGACCATTTATTGATTACCAGTGTTTTAGTCAGTTTAAAAGAAATTTCAATAATTTTAAATAAAAACCCTTCTTCTACAACAACAAGATGATATAAAACTGGTAGAATGTGAAAAAATTGGTTTACTTTAGTCTAAAGTTAATCCTGAAAAATATTCCAGGAGAAACCATCTGATAACCTTAAAAGTTGCTTTAAAAAATTTGACACAGTGATTATGGATAATGGAAGAAACGAGTTATAGGTCACAGAATGTCGTCATAACTGACCAGAGGCGTTATTGGGATTGTTTAAAAACACAAGTTTTATCATTACCACATTCAGCTAAAATAAGTGTTATTGGAAGTAGCATTATAAGCAACTAATAAAAAATTTTTCGGTGAATTTTTAAAAATAGTGGCAGATAACAAAAAAATCTTTTAATTTTGTGCTTTTTTCCAACAAATTTACATTTTGGCAATAACGGCTTAGTAAATAGGCATAGCTGTATCACAGCCTACTTACATTTAAATAGACATTTGGAATAAAAATATGTTAAAACGGAATTTACTTAAAAAGTATAAAAAATAGGTATAGGCAACCTATACACCATTTGAAAGAGCATTTGGTTTGTCATCATGTGGTGTAAAAAAATACATATAGTAGATAAATTATGGGAATACTTTTATTTTAGGAACTATAAAACGCAACTAAGCTTTGATGAGAATACAAAGGGGGTTACAGTGGTTATTACAACCCCCTAAGACGAAAAAGTAACCAAATATCCTGTAAAGGGTGCATAGCCACAAAGAGAATAAACTGATATAAGGCTTTTGGCGAGTACATTTAAAATGGTTAGCTATTTTAATTATTAAAATTGCATATTATTATTTATGTAAATGCATGCAGATTTTAGAAAAATCTGTAAATAAAACGCTATAAATAAACATTACTGTACAAAAAAAAATCAAAATATAGTGTAGGCAGTTCCGGATTAACCCTATAAGCAAATTAAGCAATTGCTTAGGGCATCACGTTCTGGGGGCACTAAAAAGTAGAAAAGAAAGAAAATAGTAGAAACGTCAGTTTGAGTGTTGTACTTTTGTTTTTGAAAACGGTAAAGACCTTTTTTTGCTTTTTAAAAATTTGCGGTAATTTTGGTAAGATACAGTTCTTCAATATCTAAAGCCGGCTATCCATGAGAGCGGTTTTTCGCTCGCGGATGATAATTCAGCGTTGTGATTGGTTAGTGCAAATTTGAAATGCTTTTCCCTCCGTATGCTTAGGGCATCACGAAGTCTTTATCCGGTATTGAGTTTAGTTCTGGTTAGTTCTGGTTAGTTATGGTTAGTTCTGGTTAATTCTGGTTAGTTTTTGTTAATTCTCTTTGGTTTACACATAAAGGATAACATGAGATCTGAATTTTTCATTTCAAAAACCCGTAGATAGCGGGTTTTATTACAATATTTAAAACGTATCAAAAATTATGGAATTAAATTGCGAGTTTTTTTACTTTGACATCCTATATCAGGAATTCCCAATCCGGGGGCACGCCTACAATCGTGGCGTAGAGGGATGTCAGGAAGGCGAAAAGCATTTTAAAAAGAATAAAATAATTTTACACGTGTAAAATAAACATTACGTTGAAATTGCATGCTGGCTCGCCTTTATGAATTAGAATAAAGAGAAAGAGGTGAATTTAAAGAAAATTACCATTTTTTGCAAATGTCCAAAAAAGAAACATTTTAGGCCAATTTAATTAAAAATAAAATTGAGCAACTATAATTACATTTAGGGCTGCATATCAAAGCATTAAAATTTAGAATCAAACAGAAAAAAATATGTTTTCAGCTTTGCGTACTAAATTCAAAGAAAGGCGCTTTTGTAATAAAAATAACCTTATTTTATTTAGTGACCCCAATGGGTCTACATTAAAGAACGATGTATTCCGTTAAAAACATCGAGCGCTTTCCCACTGAGAGATTCTTTCTTTAAGACAAGATAGTAAATACCACAGACTGAAATAAAATTTAATTTAATAAGATTATTATATTAAATAAACAAGTAGTTCTCTTTTTGATAGTTAAGAGAGGAATTCCTGCATATCATGTCATTCACCGAGACCTCTCTTCTCCATCGATGATGCGTTTTGCCGAACCTCATAGGACTTATCAAACTGGCTGTCCCGGGTCCAAGTTGAATAATACGAATAACAAGTGTATCTTATAAAAAAAAACTTTTGTTCTTCGACGGTAGGTTATAATCGTACCGTTGATACCGTACTAAAAAGCATAATTCAGTGAATACTTATATTAAAGAAATTGGTTCTTTGACATAAAAGTTAAAGATTTTGGTATAGGTTCTTAAAATAAGAACCTATTATTTTAAAGAAAATTCATTAATATTTTGATAGAAACATTTAATACTTCTTTTGTTTAAAATCTTAAAACTTATATTAAAGATATTAAAGAGAGAACAAGTGTATCTTATAAAAAAAAACTTTTGTTCTTCGACGGTAGGTTATAATCGTACCGTTGATACCGTACTAAAAAGCATAATTCAGTGAATACTTATATTAAAGAAATTGGTTCTTTGACATAAAAGTTAAAGATTTTGGTATAGGTTCTTAAAATAAGAACCTATTATTTTAAAGAAAATTCATTAATATTTTGATAGAAACATTTAATACTTCTTTTGTTTAAAATCTTAAAACTTATATTAAAGATATTAAAGAGCTTAAATCATAAATCTTTAGGTTCTTATTTCTTGATTCTAATATTCTTAAAATAATACTAAGGATATTTTAATTTAAAGAATTTCTTTTACATTAAAGACATAAATTAAAGTATTTTTTCTCCCATTTTAAGAACCACTATTATTTTAAAGTAAGAAATAAATCTTGGTTTAAAAGCACAACTATTCAAAAGAATACATATTTTAAAAACCTTGTATTTGCTTAAAACAAGACATTTTTTTCTGTGTGTGGGCTATTAATTGAGTGCACCCTGTATAACCCTTACTTGTAATTACATTTATTTGTGTTTGTAAGGAGTATTAATAAATAAATAAATAAATATCACCTCTTTGTGTCCGATACTTTTGTACGGAGTCAGAGGCGCATTTACGCATATTTGTTGCCCGTAGGCTATTAATTTTAGCCTCCCTAATTTTTTCCTTTTCGATTAAAAAACAATTTTGAAGAGCAAAAAAAAGGTCTTTATTTTCCTTTCTACGTACTAAATTAAAATTAAAAAACAATTTTGCAAAAACAAAAAACAAGTTTTTACAGAATTAAAAAATATTTAAAATTAAAAATTAAAAGAATTAAAGAAAACGCAAGAAATTAAAAAACACGCTATAGAGTATAAATAACGCATAATAGCGAATTGCGGTTTTTACTAGTAAGTTTGGCTTGATATTTGAGCCTTGCAAATGTAAGTCAGTTTTTGTGTAAAACATACAGAAACATGAGTTTCCTATATAAAGCGACGAATTTGGCTCACCCTGTACATACAGTGGTGGAATTTTTAAATGTAAAATCGAGTGTAAAGTGTATAAAATATTTTTTCGTAAAATAAATATACTTGCCTTGCAAGCAGTCTTGGCCTTGTTTTTCGGACAACTGCTAAAGTGGATGGCCTAACCGGATGTATCCGGCTTAACGGTTGACTGGTCGTGGCACACGCTGATGATGGCCTACGCAATTCTCCATCCAGCGGAAAATTTGCATTGTTTTTCAGAGTCGACGTAACCGCGATTGACAATCCCAGAAGCTACGAACTTGCTATAGTTCCTTTCTATTTTCCTTAGTTTATCACGAGCCGCTTCTTCATCAAACTCTAACTGAGGGTGCTGAAAGGAAAAAAACATTTTTAAGTAAAAAATAAATGGAAGCTTTTGCTGCAGACCAAATTTTATTATTTTTTTTAAATTTTGCGTTAAAAATAGTAACAGTTTTATTTTAGGATACTACAAAAGGTATCGTAAACTTTTAAAATGCGCTACATCGCTAGTAATCTTATATTAAAATGTGTATTGAAATTAATAATAAGGTATTTTTTGTTTGACCTCCGGACAGTGCGGACGTGCGTAGAGGACTACAAAGTTCTTCCCGGAGTGGCGGTTGGAGGTACCGTACGTACGTTTTTACCTTCGGGGATCAAGGAAAGATACCTCTAATAGACGGCATCTTTCTTTTGGATCTAAGCGCTGTGAGCGAAGATTTCTATAAGCTGATGGTATCCTCTTTGGTGGTGAACACGAGGTATTTCTCAAATGGCGGGAAATAGATGGGCGTGCCATGGGAACTGTCAGTAGTGAAAGTGAAGGTTATACGTATCACCAGTAGCAGGTCTTGGTTTGACAGCCGACAATTTATGCATTGCTTCGATTGTTGAATTATTTTGTTTTCTTTTTGGAATTTCTGGAAGCTACGAGCTCGATTATCCAGATTTTCCGCCGACGACGAAGCCCTGCAAAGCATAGTTCGGAAGGGGGAGAGTGGTGGATTGGACCTAAAGGGACTATAACCAAAAAAAAAAAAAAAAAAAAAAATAGGAATAGAAATAGAATTTTATTTTACGTCTGACATATTTAAAAAGTCAGTTTGATTCTAACTGGGTCCGTGTTCTTAAGTTTTAGGGAGTAGAAATTGTGAGAGAAAGTGGTAAAAATGGGAGTGGCCAAGAAATCCTATATTCTTGAAGCCAATTCTATCAAAAAGTGATAGAAATCAATTTCCTTTGGGAGCAAATGATTTCTCTTGGTATTAACTGAAAAAAGTCAAAAAATCAGTAGAAAATAGGTTTACATAACCTATAAACTTAAACTTTAGGCGTTGACTATCCTGTAAAGATTTTTATTAATACATATATTATCTTTATTTTTTATTTTGATTGTAAAAAATGAATAATATTAATCACTTACTATATTGGAACGGCATAATTAATAAAAATGTGGTGGAGGCAGTGAAGAAGTGGCATATTAGAATAGCCATTCTTGTTTAAAGAGATTCCTTTACAGTTTCAGATCAAAAATTTGTAAAGACGTTTAGATTGTCCCAAAAAATTTGGTGTACAAATTGGTAGAGGTACTGACCTTTATGCAACCACATCCACGAGCTTCGGTACTTTCAATGACTACAAATGTAAGCAGATATCTACTTTTTACCAAGAAAACAATAGTGTGGTTGTGTGTTTAATGTCATAAATAGTTTTAGCAACCTAATAAAAAAATATTGAATCTATAATCCCTGGTATATTTGGGGATTTTCGTAAACTGCGCCATGTTAAGGCCCCCCTTCATTCTCTTAAAATATGAATTTTGCTCAAGAGGAAAGTACCCTTTTTTTCATAATATCGAAAAATTTTATAAAGAAAAGATCTATACTTATTAATTATTTAAATTTGACCATTGGCTTTCCATAATTTTTATGAAATCTATTCGTAAACTGGTAAATTTTTAATTTGGTGACATATAAACTAAAAGAAGTAATGGCGGAATTTATGGTAGCTTGATCTGATGTTTACAGTACATTCTAGTAGGTATGGAAACAAAACAATCACTTAAAGTTTTAAAAACATGTCAAACTGTTAAAAAAAGTTCTTTACACTTTATGTAGTGTACTATAATTGAGTCCGTAATCTTCACCATAGTATTAAAAAAACTTCATTTTTTTAAGATCGTCAGAAAAATACATGCCTTGTATACTTTAAATGCGCAATTTACCTTGTAAAATTAATAAAGTAATAATTTCAACGCCCTCAAATAATACTTATTTATGCATCATTCGGGTTGTGGCTTCTCGTTAAGTTGGCAAAAGTCACGCTTTCCTTCGTGGTTGGCTGCTCATCCACAAAAAAAAAACGTGCGCTTCACATATTCCCGTAAGTAACCAAGTTCGGTAAACACCTATTTATTTAAATAATTATTTAAGGCATCAAATGTTCATTAAGCTCTTTAAAACTTATTGAAACTTAAATATTTTTTGATATAATTAGAAAAATATAAAATACCAATCAATGTTAATTAGTTTTAAACCAACTTTGATGGTCATTATCTTCCTAACGAAGCGCGATAGAACTTTTTTATCTGAAGTACTAACATTATTTTGGCCCACTGTACCACCTTTATCATTTTTGACCTCACCTTTCCGGACACCCTGTATAAGCGGAATCAGTTTTGTAAAATCGTTTCTTTTATTAAATAGCTGAGTTATCTATCCGCGATGATCTCTTTTGGTTGGTCGGCTTTTGTCTTCCATTCAATATGTTAAAATTAAAAAAGAGTCCGCACTACAACCTCGTTGGTCTACATGTTCGTTTCAAAGGCGAATAATTCTATTTAAAGGAAAGGTTGCAGCAACGACATTAAGACCCTGAATTCCATTGCATGTTGCGTTGCACGTTGCATTATAGTAAGAACATTTTAAAAGCGCAAATTCGGTACCTTTTAAAAATAATACAAAAAACATAAAAAAGGCCGCCTGCAATCGGACTATTTTATACAAAGGCGCCGCTATCCTTTACAGCGACGCGCCGATACACTATGGGATAGAAATTCATTATTTTGGCCAAAAAGCAACTTTGAAATTCTAATGGCTCATGCTGTGTATTTCAAAGTAGATACTCCAAACTACATGTACGCAAAATTATAAAAGGATATGACGACTTCTATTGGGGTAATAAGAAACTTGAAAATGTATTTTAAGTAAACATAAATATACAACATTTAATCTACTTAGTTTTTTATTAGCCTTGTTTACTAAAAAAAGTAAGAGTTCAAATAATAAGAGCTATTGTTGTGTTTCCGATGCAGTCTCGCGAAGTCTCGCTACTTTTGTCAAAGATTTTTTTACCTTTTTCTTTATCAGTTTTTGTACTTAGAATTGCCTTCCTACTTTTTGCTACTTCTGAGTGTAAGGACAGATACAAGATTTTTTATAATTTACAAGGTTTTCCATTTTAAAATTTAATATGTTTTGTCCTACACTGTACATCCTAAAAGATAAAAGCATTCTTATGAAAGATATGGATTCTACAGAATCTACCCAACAAAACAGTGTTTTTTATTTATTTTATACGTTAAAAAATAAAAAAGTTGGGAAGATGTATCTCTTTTACGCTTCTAAGGATAATTTAAAAATTATTTTTCAGATTTGGATGGTCATATTTCCGAAACTAATTGAGATAGATACATCAAATGTAGTATTTTTTAAAGCATGTGAAAATATTTTTTTGGTGGTGATATAATATTCAGGGTATTCCATTTTAAAAAATCATACCTATTGTCGTACCCTGTATATCATATGAGATAATAATCATCGGATTACTGATAAGAATACTATCGAATTAACCAAACAAGCTGACATTTTAGTTTATTTTGTACAATAAAAAATAATAATGTTAAGGGGGTGTAAATTTATAATAACATATAATAAGTTTTAGGTTTCCAAAAAGCATTTGTAATAATTTATAATATTTTTCCTGTAAAAAGCACCTCATTTTAAGTAAGACTGGTAAGTTTCAGAATTTTGACCAAAAAAATTAATTTCTATCCCGTAGTGCGACGACCAGCTGCTTCAACCGGCTTATCATAAAAGAAATATAGCAAAGGCGGCCGCGAAGACAAGCATGCCGATTTATTTGCTTTAAACTTTTTTGTGATTTTTTTCTTATCAAAGAGCACCCAATTTACATTTTTAAACTGTTCCTTCTCTACACAAGTCTCTACGCGGCTTAATGTTGATTTTTTCGGTTTTAACGTTTAAACTGACATGTGACTGTTCAAACTGATTTGTCCATTGCCTTTTTTCTTTTTATCTTTGGACAAATCACGAAGGCTTAAAGCCTAAATACTAACGTACCGTGGGTGTCAATTACAATTAAGTCATTTAATATCTTATTAAAAACAAATAAATAAATATTTCCCCAAAAATAAATTCATAAAAAATTATTAACCTATATACCTAAAAAATAATTTATGTGTTCATAAAATTATTTAAATTGTATAAGAAATAATCTTACCTCACACTCCTCAGATAAGCTGTTGTTGCCTGCAAAATCTAGCAAACTCGAACTGTTTCTTGTAGTGGACAGCTCGTCTGATGAAAAAGATCCATTTGATCCTTGTGATTCTGTATCATCATCTTCTATCGCTTTAAGATAGTTATCCAAATCTTCCAAACATTCTTCTATAACTTGCTGAGTATTCTCATCACTTTCACTAAATTCTTCTTGATTGTTTAAATTTTCATCCAGCACGTTATTGGATTCCTCTAAAGTTGCATTTAATAGATCATCTAGATTTCGTAATACTAGCAAAGCTTCAAAGTTATCTACCGGCAAGGTTGTTTCATTATTTCCATTTTCACCGTTAAACCCATCACAGACATCCAAAAAATTATCAACTTCTACTTTTTCCCCATCTAAACTATCTGTTTCATATTCATCTGAATCTATATTAATTAGAATATCTTCTACGTCTATACTAGTTCTTCTAGAATGACAACCTATTGTACTGGAGGCAGTTTGAAGTTTTTGCTCGAAAATTGGAAGTTCAGTGTCAATTAGATTTTCAGATTCCTGTTCAAAATTTATTTCCGAAATGGATGAGCGTCTTGGAAGCACAGGAGAACCGACATGGAAGTCTATTAAGTCTATATGGGTGTTGGGGTGATTCAGTGACATCTTTTTGCTGTAATGATATCATGACCTGCAATAAAACAAAATGTAGATTTTTGGAGTTTTATTGTCTTTTTTTAAATTTTAATTTATAATTTTATACCAGCTTATATTATAAGTTCCAAAAAAGCTTTCAAAAATATAATTTGTACTCCTTAAAAGAAAACAGGTATGGTATTTTTCAAGGTATAAGAAACTGACCTGACGTGAGGCGGCCTAATGCCATGCAATAAAGCTATAAAAGTATTGGCCGTGACAGGGTCGGGTCTCTCTACCTGATGACTTTATACCTGATAAATCCCTTTTTATGGCCGAGTTGGGCGATGCCCTATTATATATTTTCTGAAATATTGTCAGTTATTATTATTAAAGTCTAGAGCGAAAGTGTTTTTGAAGATGTCCAGTGCCAAAACCGTTTCAGGCAATAGCCGAAAGTGTTTGCCTGTCGAGGCAAAAGTAATTGTTAAAAGTGTTTATTTAAAGTTAGTAGAGCGAGGCCACGAAAACATTTTTCATTAAAGGAAACATCAACTTTAACCGGCGTTCCTCAAAGTACAGTGTGGAAAATTGTGAATAATACTATTAAGCCTAGAAAAATGCGAAGAGACAGTGGTGCACCTAAATCTGTTGATGTATGCAATGAAGATCTAATCCGCCGGAAAATTTATCAGATGTACGAAGAGCAGAAAGTTCCAACATTATTATCGCTCTCAGCGAGGCTATCCGAGGATGATTGCGGCATAAGTTGTTCTACTACAACGTTGTGGCGCACTCTACGTCGTCTGGGGTTTTTATTTAAAAAAATAGACAAACGGCAAGTTATAATGGAATCACACCGCTTGCAACAACTTAGAATAGAATTTCTGGAAAAAATAAGTAAGGCTAGATCGGAAAATCGAACGATAATATACCTAGATGAGACATGGTATGATACCCATGACACACCAAGTAAAGGATGGACTGATAAATCAAAAAACTGTCACACTAAAGCTCCGTCAAATAAAGGCAAAAGAATAACAATTCTTCATGCGGGGTCAGAAAACGGCTGGGTACCAAATTGTTTATTCTTGGCAGCCAAAAACATTTCAGATTCCAGCTTAGATTACCACTGCGATACAACTGCTGAAGTTTTTGAGGACTGGTTTCAAAACAAATTATTACCGAATATACCACCAAAGAGCAGTATTGTGATGGATAATGCATCCTACCACAGTCGCCAGTTGAATAAAGTGCCAAGTTCCACCAGCAGAAAAAAGGAAATACAAGACTTTTTGTTCGACCGTGACATTTATTTCCATGAAAGTTATAATGTTAAACAATTGTTAGAGGTTTTAAAATGTTACAATTTCAAAAAAGAATACGTTTGCGATAATATTGCAGAGGCAGCAGGTCACGAAATAATTCGGCTTCCGCCATATTACTGCTTTTTCAATCCCATCGAGTTGATATGGCATCAACTTAAGTCTAATATACGCGCGCACAATAATACAGCAACTTTAAATCCTAGTGTAATTATACTGATAAAAAAAGAAATCGAACGTGTAACCGCTGAAAATTGGAGAAACTGTACTGAACACGTTAAAAAAATTGAAAATTCTTATCGCTCTATGTATATGAATATAAATAGTCAGAACCTGTAAAAAGAATGATTATTAATTTGGAAGATAGTAGTGATAGCGAAATTGATTTAGAGTAAGATATGGGTGTGTTTTATTTTGTTCTTAAATGTAAGTAGTATTATTTATTGTTAAAATATTATAGTACTACCTACTGTAAATTTTGGTTTGTTTATTTAATTTGTATAATGTATGTATTTTGGTTTATTTAGTTCCCAACCAACTTTAAAATATTAAAAATAAAGAATAATTAATAAAATAAAAGAAAAATAATTTACTTAGTGCTTTAACTTCTTCATCGGGTATAGTAAGGCCCTGCACGGTAAACCCGAGAAGATTTATGGTTTTATTGCATTCCACGCCTAAGTCAAGTCAAGTCAGTTTCTTATACCTTGAAAAATACTATACCTATATGTTTAAAATTTATTTGTAATTAAAACAAAAGTAAAAAACCAACTGCTGACAAAATTATTTATGATTTAAGACAAGTTGGACAATTATTTCTAAGGTTATGTGACAAGGTCGTAATTGCAAATCATTCACCTACAATATGTGTGTGTGTGTGTAATTTATAAGTAATTTAGGACAATACCTACTTTTTTAATTTTAAACGACATAATAATAACGGATGTTCTACGAATTTTAACGGGTATTTTTCCAGTATTAAATGAGTATAATGACACACAAGTGGCAACAAAGGTGAAATAGCATTTTTGGACTCTGATAAATTACGTTTTTGCGAAATTAACTTGCTTTTATAAAAATATTAATAATCTTTTAAATGGTTACTTGTTTACAATTCGATGTTAGGTCTTGTTCAGACACGGCTAGTAATTTAGTCGAGTAGCGAGTAATTAAGTATTCTCGTGCGTGCGGACAGTCATAGATAACTTTGGTTTTTGTTTTTGGGTTTTCGGTCAATTAATTGAGAAACTATTTGATGTTTGTTGACGTTTCGGTTTATTATTAAACCATCTTCAGAATCTATAATTTAAAACAACGATAGATAACCTACATTTAGATCCGCAGTGGCAAATTTGATACGTTCATTTAAAGTAATAGGGCGCTTATTTGGCCCTAACCAGATTCTTATTATTGAGTCCAGTGGTATCTCAGTGGGCATCGCAACTTATTCTATTGTCAAAAAAAAGTAAGCCACTGACTTTTTGTGACGTTTTTATATTTTTTTATAATTAAGCAACTAATATTACAACTTTTAATCTCCTGTATTTAAGGAAAAAAAATTTTTTTTTTTTAAATTTTAACGACCTGTATCTCAGCAAGGAGGCGACTCTGGACATGTGTTTATAGGAACTATTTTTTATAAAATAACATGAGGAAGCACACCTTATATTTTTGTCCCATGTTTAATAAACACCCTGTATATAATATTATTGTTTTTGAAAAATTGACCAAAGGTTTATTGATAAATTCCCCGTATATTTGTCAAAAATTATTTTTTCTATAGACAAAATTTTTAAGAACCGCCATTTTAAGTGTCCTGCCATGTTGGATTTAGAATGACGTCACTAAATTTTTCAAGTTACTCTTAGCAATCCCTTTATTTGATACCCATAGTGTAGAGGTGCATTAAAAATAACTAGTCCGCCATTTTTAAAAGTCCGCCATATTGGATAACGAGTGACGAGTGTTCCGCCATGTTTTTTTTATCTTTGGACAATCCACGAAGGCTGAAAGCCTAAATACTAACGTACTGTGGGTGTCTTAAGCAAGGTAGAAGGAAGTTTGTTAACACGGGACTTAAAAGCTTAAAGATTTGGGGGAGAAGGAAACACCTTCGCTGGCAGTAGGTTTCACAGTCTAGAAACTCTAGGGATAAAAGAACAAAATGGGAAGTTCGAGGCCTGTCCAGTTGGACCGTATAGGAATGCACTACGAGTTTCCCTGTTGGGAGCTGCAAGAGGAGGGACTATACTGGATAATTCGTCGGAGCAGAAGCCGTAAAAGTATCTATAGAAGAGCGATAGATCTCCCACAGCTCGACGATGGGCAAGAGAAGGAAGTCTTTGAGTAAGTAAAGGATCATTAATAAGACGAACAACCCTTCTTTGAATGGCATCAAGAATGCCGAGGGTTGTAGGGGATGCCATTCCTCAGACATGAGAACAATATTTCAGAGAGGGTCGAATTTGGGACACATACAAAGTGTATAAATTGGAAGGAGAAAATTACTTTTTGGCTCGGAAAAGAAATCCAAGCTTTTTTAAAGCTGCGGTGGCTATAGATACAATGTGTTTCTGCCAGTTAAGGTTATTCTCAAATGTAACGCCCACAAGGTTGAATGTGCTCCATATATATAGTGCAAAAACGTGGCCACTCATAAGCAAAGGGTGAGTGTTTGATTATTTTTCTCGCGACAAGGGACACGATTGTGTTTTGGATGCATTAAAATGAACGAGATTTTTGGCCCCTCAATCCAATATCAAATTAAGATTCTGTGAAAGAAATATCTGCATCGCCCTGCGTTTGTTTTTTAAGTCGGGTTGAGAGATAGTTTTGAGAACCTAAAAACTGGTGTGAAGGGTACTATCGTCAGCATAACTATGAAAGGGATTGGTTGTGAAAGAAAGAAGGTCGTTGATGTGAAGAAGAAACAAAGTTGGTGCTAATACTGAACCTTGAGGCACTCCAGCATTAATTTCGTGGAAGCTTGAAGAGTGGCCATCAACAATGATTGATATACGTCGATAAGAAAAATAACTGGAGAGCCAAGAGCAGAGTTTAGTTGGAAGACCGTAGGAAGGAAGTTTATTGAGAAGTGCGTCATGCCAGACCTGGTCAAAAGCTTTGGATATATTAAGAGCAACGATCTGGGACTCACCTAGAAACTCAAGAGACTTGTTCCAGTTGTGTGAAGCGAAGGAAAGAAGATCTGCTGTAGATCTCTTGTGACGAAATCTGTATTGCCTGTCATGTAAAATTTTATGTTTTTTTTTAAATACCTAAGAATTTGCGAGTTAATGGATTTTTCCATTTCTTTACAAAGCATTAAGAGGAGTGAAATGGGTCTATAGTTGGATGGAAGAGATTAAGATCCTTTCTTGGAATAGGCTGGACACGTGCAGCTCTCCAACTGTCTAGAAAAATGTTGGATTTAGAATGACGTTTCATAGCTAAACATGCATTGTCATCCAAACTAGACGTGTGAAGAGTAATCATTAATAGTAAAGAAGTCACTTTTTGTTGCTCGCACACTATTTAAACGACGCGTATAGAAAGACATTTTTGTTTGCCGTCTTTATTTGTATGATGCCTATGGCTTCTTTATAACTGGTTTTAACTTTACAAAATTTCAATTTAACCCATTAAAGATATATGCTTTAAAATTAAGTTGTAAGATTCCACTCGTACATACTACATACATTGCAAGTTAAATAAAAGCTTGTAATAGGTTTGTTCCAGCAGAATGTTGGAAACATGTTAGCAACAATCGTAAAACGCAGAAATTGTTACAAACATTAGTCAGAAATGTTGGCAACAGTTTTCTGCTGGAACGAAAACAAACAAGGCGTGCATACTGCGTATACGTCAATACAAGAAAGGTTATGTTAAAAATTGTCAGTAATGTTTGAAGAAAGATTGCAAACTTTTTAAACAGTTTCCAACATGTTTTCAACATCTTAAAACTACTGCTGGAACACCAAACAATTGTATAATGTTAGAAACATATGGCACTGCTGGAACGACCAATTTGACGTGCGCAGAATCCGAACGGTTGCAAACATTTCTGACAGCCTGCTGGATCAAACCTAATAACATTAAAAATGGTTAAAAAAACGTAAAAAGTGGAAAATATTTAAAAACCCACATTTTCATGCTTTATTTAATAAAAGTATTACTGTTGTTTCACTTAATACGATTTCTTGACCATAAATCAAAGTGATACCCACTAATACATATCAGTGAAAGTACCATAGTATTATTTGATTTATAAATGCTGTCATTACCAATATCCATTTTTGGGAAACTAGTAGTACATTGTTTATCGTTGAGGTAGGTATATTTAGTATTTTATATTCAAATCAGGATTTGTATTTATAGTTTTTAAAACGTAAATAAATTATTACAAAGGTCAATTATTGTACAGAGTTGGCCAAAATTCGACGCTTTTATAGAAAACTTATGTTTCTGTATGTTTTACACAAAAATTGACCCCCGTTAGCAAGGCTTGAATTTCAAGCCAAACTTACTGGTAAAAACCGCAATTCTCTATCTTACGTTGTTTACTCGCTACAGCGTGTTTTCTTCAATCCTTTATAACTTTCTTGGTTTTGGAGATTTCTTAATTCTGTAAAAACTTCTTTTAGCAACTTTTTACGCAGATTGCAGAAATGCTCTTTATTTTTTTCTGCGGCGGCCCATTTTTGACTTATTTATACATTTTTGTAAATTTTAAATAAAACACCCTCTTTTATTAACTTGGGTTGTAACTATCTATCAATCTGGCTATGTAACGGAATCTTTGAGCCTAATTTTAACCAACTTCCAGCTATTCGATTTCTTTGAAACTTTGCACACGTATTAAGGACCCATGACAATGCAATAATCTGCAAACAGTATCCCGTTATCTTTTTTTGAATCGCCAGGAAAAAAATTCCATTATATTATAAAAACAACACCTAGGATGCCATCTGTTGGCAACATTTCAAACTTTGCTATTAAATGAAGAAGAAATTTTTTAGTTTTTACACAATTTGGTTAGTTGCACCATTGGTGTTCAATTTTTATGAACAATAAAAATTAATAAGTTCTTTACACAATTGGGTTAGTTGCACCATTGGTGTTCAATTTTTATGAACAATAACAGTTAATAAATGCCGTTAACACGCTTTTATTAACTTGGGTTGTAACTATCTGGCTATGTAACGGAATCTTTGAGCCTAATTTTAACCAACTTCCAGCTATTCGATTTCTTTGAAACTTTGCACACGTATTAAGGAAACATGACAATGCAATAATCTGCAAACAGTATCCCGTTATCTTTTTGGATCGCCAGGAAAAAAATTCCATTATATTATAAAAACAACACCTAGGTTGCCATCTGTTGGCAACATTTCAAACTTTGCTATTAAATGAAGAAGAAATTTTTTAGTGGGTTGCAATATATTGGCAACGGTCCAAACATTGCCTGGATTGCCATCTGTTGGCAAAATTTCAAACTTTGCTACTTAATGAAGAAGAAATTTTTTAGTGAGTTGCAATCTGTTGGAAAAATTTTAAAATTTGCCACTCTTGTTCATTAAAAAAATTTTCGCCATTTTGTCAAGAGTAGCAGAAACTAAAAATGAAAAATAATTAATAGTTTAAAAACTAAAAACACGCTTTTATATGCAACCGAACTAAAAATTAGAAAATAATTTTTCATTAAAAAAATATTGTCATTTCATAGTAAAAAGCGTGGGGTGATAAATATATTAAATGTTATAATTATTATATTTGCAAATATCTATGATGGAAAAGTTATGAAAAATAGTAAAATGCACCCCACGCTTTTTACTATGAAATGACAATATTTTTTTTAATGAAAATTATTTTCTAATTTTTAGTTCGGTTGCATATAAAAGCGTGTTTTTTTACAGCGTTGCGCCCTGGCGCCTTCCACCACTTTGTAGGCAATGTCCTGTTTGTGTAAATTGTAAATTTGTGTATTATTGAGAACGCACTTTTTCCCTAAGAAATCGAAAACAAACTCAAATTCCGTAACATAAAAAAAACTAAACAAAATAAAAACATGAAGTTCAACGACACCAAATTATTGGATCTGAATTAACTATTATTAGTTGGTGTAGTTTATAATTTCACAATTAAGTTTATTTTTATACGAAACATGTGAACTAGTTGCAGTCTATATTTATTTTCTCGTTTTAGTCCATGATCCTAGGGTCCCCAGACTTAATTTATTTCTCAGAAATAAAATATATCAATAATGTAGTCTTAGTATTTGTATACTAAGCTTTGAGCCGACCGACGGCCAATTTACAGGTACCAGGTGCTGAAGGTAAATAAAAATGGTTGTCCAAATACTTTTGGGAGCAACTGTAAACCAATTTATATACACCCACAATCATGTTCTATATCTTATTCGATATTCGACCAATTGTTTTTGGATCAAAATAAATTTTATCTGATTGTCTCATCTTCATACTGCTCTCGACGTTTAATACACGTATTATGTATTTAATGGACATCCATTCGTTTAATCTGACTTGAACGTGTTAATTTGGGTTAATAAGGAAGTAATTGCCCTTTGGTAATTAAAAGGTGACGCTGGCGATGTTAACAAGTACAAATTACACATATGTATACGTATAAGGCCATAATTACAGATATCTATGTAAATGGAGTAAAATGATTTTGCCCGCAATAAACTACAAATTTTAACAGTGTATTAGAATGTCGTAACATATATTATTTTATCTCAGTTTTCAACAAAATATATAAATTTATAATATTTATTTACAAAATCCATTAGTCCCACGAATGGACTCCAGTGAACTCAACCGTCAATAATAAAAAGACCAGGCGGTCATCACTTCTGTCTCACTTCCGAATTATTCTCCTTTTGTATCTATAGATGATTGCCGTCCGTACTTATGACAATTGTGGCATTTTTACTATTAAATTGATCTATATACCTGGGTGTCTCATAAAAGGTTTGTACAAGTGCTACCACAAATTCCTTGGACTCAAAATACGACGATCTAACCCAATTTACTTTAGTTGGGTTAGATCGTCGTATTTTTGTCAAAGGAATTTAGTGGTAGCATTTTGTACAGACCTTTAAAGACACCATGTACATTTTAAAAAAGCCTGTAAAAAGACAAAATATTTTTTGACTAATATACAGGCTGTTTTATTAAAAAAACATTAGTCAATACTTTAAAAACAAAAACATCTGACTACGTCACTGCATTCTACAGAAATAGTTTTCAAATATGCAAATTGGTTTATTTAAAAGAAAACACTTTTTCTACTACTGTATAAATAAGAAAACTTTGTGGTCCTAGCAACGCGAATGATAACGAATGCGAACCTTCGTGTTACCTGGTTGCTAAGCGTTGCTAGCTACGAAAGTAATATTTTCAGCGCCTGGACAAAAAGTAAGAGTAAAAAAAGAAAATATGCTTGTGGGAAATATTAGGATTTATTTATGAAAAGTAACTAATTTATGACAAAATATTTTAAAAACTAGGTTAGGTATTGACATTAAAAGTAATTGTGCAATTTGAGCAATTAGCAAAAGAAATTGGAGGAATAATACTTGAATTAACAGTTTTTAAATTTGTTGTTGGGGTATCGTTATCACCTTTAACTACGTTAATATTCATATTTTTTTACTGTTACTTTATTAGAGGAAATATTGGTAGGAATTTCGTTTAAAATCTTCTTTGAAATTTCCACCTTATTACTATAGGATTCAGCAATATATCCCTCCGCAACAGAAGAAGACTTCCAACCTCCATGCCTTCTTAAGTCCAAAATATCGATATCCGAAGCATTGGCAAGGAACGTAGTTGACGTTCTTTATGCTATTTTTTTTTCGTACTTGTTTAGTTTAGGAGAAAAATAAAATTTCTCTTAGTTGCATATTTTTAGACCATAAAAGAAGTATTGCGGGATCTTTTTCTTTTAAAAATTAGGTTTTATAATTTTTTATTCGCAATTATGTAACAAAAATAATAAATACTTATTTAAATAAGGTTTCTATTCAGTATACCAGTTTTTACTGAGACTGTTTGTTTTTTTTTTTTAAATTTTAACACCCTGTATCTCAAAAGTTAAGACGTTTAGCACATATGTTTATATGAACTTTTCTTCCTAAAATAAGCTAAGGAATTATACCCTGTACGTTTAGCCATCAATTAAATTACTTCCTGTATAATACTGAAAATAATTTTTACAAGCCTTCCTTACCCGGAACTAAAAACTTTTACCTGTTCAGCCAACACGAAACTTTCTAGTCCAGGTGTTGAGAATAATCGGATAAAACTCCACACACAGGTAAACAGGGCATAAACCTTTATGCTGCCTTGCATTGTGTCCAATAATAAACTAATGGCAACTCCATAATGAAAGTCAAGTTAAGACCGACGAGACAGGTATAGGTTTACGTGCTTGCTTAATATATTATACGAAATATGAATTCACTGGTTTAAGAGCTTTAAAAGCTTTTAGTTTAGAGATATGTAACTAGTAAGGTGAATCGCTAACTGCAAAAGGGAACATGTTTCTTTTTTTACAAAATTTGCATATGGAAGGCATTTTAATTCTAAGGTATAGAAGAAACAGTTTAAAAATGTAAATTCGGTGCCCTTTGATAAGAAAAAAATCAGAAAAAAGTTTAAAGCAAATAAATCGCCATGCTTGTCCTCGCGGCCGCCTTTGCTATATTTCTTTTATGATATGCCGATTGATGCAGCTGGTCATCGCACTATGGGATAGAAATTAATTTTTGGTCAAAAATTCTGAAACTTACTAATCTAACTTAAAATAAGGTGCTTTTTACTGGAAAAATATTATAAATTATTACAAATGTTTTTGGAAACCTAAAACTTATTATATGTTATTATAAATACACTCCCTATAACATTATTATTTTTTATTGTACAAAGTAAACTAAGATGTCAGCTTGTTTGGTTAATTTGGTAGTATTCTAATCAGTAATCCGAAGATTATTATCTCATATGATATACAGGGTACGACAATAGGTATGATTTTTTTAAATGGAATACCCTGAATATTATATCACCACCAAAAATAAAATGCTTTAAAAAAGTACTGCATTTGATGTGTCTATCTCAATTAGTTTCGGGAATATGACCATCCAAATCTGAAAAATAATTTCAAATTTATTCTTAGAAGCGTAATAGAGATAGCATCTTTCCCAACTTCTTTATTTTTTAACGTATAAAATAAATAAAAAAACACTGTTTTATTGGGTAGATTCTGTAGAATCCATACCTTTCATCAGAATACTTTTATCTTTTAGGATATACAGTGTAGGACAAAACATATTAAATTTTAAAATAGAAATCTTTGTAAATTATAAAAATCTTGTATCTGTCTTTACACTCAGAAGTAGCAAAAATTAGAAAGCAATTGTAAGTACAAAAACTGATAAAGAAAAGGTAAAAATTTTTTGACAAAAGTAGCGAGACTGCATCGGAAACACAACAATAGCTCTTATTATTTAAACCCTTTTACTTTTTTTAGTAAACAAGGCTAATAATAAACTAAGTAGATTAAATGTTGTATATTTATATTTACTTAAAATACATTTTCAAGTTTCTTATTACCCCAATAGAAGTCGTCATATCGTTTTATAATTTTGCGTACATGTGGTTGCTACCACTGCGTCCGGAATGTTGGGATATGTTATGCGAAAATGTGCTCTATTCTCAAACGTAAAATTAATTATTTGTTTGTACTCTTTTCTTTTAAGCAAATTAAACTTTGGTAGTATCATTGGGAATCCAAGGTATGCCTTATACATAGATCGGCTTGAACATATTCAAAATAGGTTCCTAAAATTTATTTCTTTTAAAGCGTTTTATCGAAGCGATGCTACTCTGGCTCAACAGCGGCTTTCATGTCTTATACCTTTCTACCAGAACTATTTCACATGTGTTATTTTTATATAAAATAATAATATATTATCAAGTACTAATATTCTTTCCCTAATAACTTTTAATACACCTCAGGTTAACCTTCGATCAAATGATCTATTTCATTCTCCTTTTAGAAAAACAAATTGCTCTCAGAATTCGCCTTTATGTCGAATATCAAAAAGTGCCAATAAATGTAACAATGTAGACAATGTATATATTTTTTAATGTCACTGGAAACAATAGAGTTTTAAAAATATACTTAATATACTCATTGTAAAATAGTAATCTTAGCAATTCTGTTATAAATATAATTACTATTAATTCTAGTTTTAGTTTTAGTTATGTTTCATATCTGTTTTTTATCTTTATATGTCTAAGTATATGTAATTTTATGGATACTCGTTTGGGTTCGTATTTGTTTATATTCCTGTTGTCAACCAATAAATAAATAAATAAATATTTCTCTGTTTCAAGTTTCTACAAGCATTGGTTTTTTTTGTAAATTAGGAAACAAAACTTGACAATGGCGCTATGTTAGAAATGACTGGTTGTTTTTATAAAAACTCTTTGATTCTTACTGTATGAAAGGACCTCCAAATGTTGATATTAAGGTATTAAATATATTTGTGTAGCAACTAGTGACCTTGAAATTTTTAAACTTTTTATTTATTCCAGTATCTTTAACCAAATAATAAATACCTTTTTTACCAAAGTCGGTCTATATAAGGTCGCGACATTCGGCCATATTGTTCAGTGCCGGAGATAAACAATTTATTGTATTAGTAGAACAACCGTTTACACAACAGTTTTTAATTATTAATAAGTTGTAAATTCTTTTACTTTAAATAAAAACATTTAGAATTACATCTTTCAATAAATAACACTTCCGAAACAATGCAAAATGAAATGCGCAAATTCTAGACGCCACTGGATTGATCATCAGCTTTGATTTTACCCAGTCTTGCCAACTTTTCTCTGTGGAGTGCCCTTCCTTGCGTCCCCGATCTCCAACCGCCTAAAAGTTGAGGATGTGTCGTAACCTTATAAATATAAAGTAACCTTGCTTTTTACTACCTTTCAGAATTTAAAATGTTTAATTTTGGGTCGTTTATAAAATGTTTTCGTCATTGAATGTCTTCATTTAATACAGAACTTCTTTAATCTTGCTTACCAAATAATTAATCATACTGACCAATGTTGACCATTTTGTGACCAATTGCATCATTTTTGATTGAGCCATGTATGACTAATTTGAGGCACTAAACATATTTTTCCATGACTTTGATATTTTAAAGCGCTGTAAAAGTTGGTGTATGGATGACCAATTCGTCACACTTAGTGACCATTTATGACCATTTCGTGACCAATTCAAAGCTGTTTTTTTAAACTTTAATTTTCACATTTTGTCCGCTAAATAGATGGGTCTGTGTAGTTTTATCTCTTTAACCTTACTAGTCGACAGTTTGTTGGCAACCTTGATTTAAAAATTAATATTCGATTACTAGGATATAACTAGATGAATAACTATCCCACGGATATGGGTAAATAATAACATGATATCAACAACCCACGGTCTTTATTTACTGTCAGTTGGAGATTTATTTATTTTGAAGTTTTCGCTTTAAGATGTCGTATAAATTAGAAATAAGGAAAAAGTATCTACAAGTTAGTTGGGCGGATACCCAAAGCTGAAATCTGTCGAATATTCCAGAATGAAAACATTTCACGCAGAACCATTTATAGAACAATAGCGGAGGCGAGCAGGGAATACCATGTCTGAATCTCCCAAAAGTGGAAGACCACGTGCATTTACCGCACAGAGGTCAGAGAGATTGGTGAGAAGAGCAAAAAACCAGATTGAATGTCAACGAGGAGACTGGCTAGGCAATACAGATCTTCTAAGAGTACGATATCGTTGGAATTGAGGAGGAATGGTCTTAAATATCGAAAGAGACGTGCAGTGCCCCAAATACTCTCAAGCGCAGCTTCTGTATACCAAGATGTTGTCGTCAACTGAGGCGGGTACATTTTGCCAATGAAAAAATCATTATTTTAGATGACGAAAAGTATTTCACTTTGAGTAATTCTGAAATGAAGGGAAACGATGGATTTTATACGGACAACGTAGAGGAATGCCCTGACAATGTTAGATACAAACATAAAGCGAAATTTGCAGATAAAACCTCGTCTGGTGCGAATTTCTAACAGGGTGTATCCCGAATCTTTGTGGAAGAGGAGGGTGAAGCTTTGAATAGTCAGAGCTATATTGATAACTGCCTTCCATCTGCTTCAGTTTGTCCGCGAACATCATGCTAATGACGATATCATGTTTTGACCAGGACTCTAGCATCATGCCCATTACTCAAGAGATACCCAAAACTGGCTTCGACAACACCACATACCTTTGTTCCAAAAAGATAATCCTCCACACTTACCGCAAGCTCGCCCAATAGAGGATTTTGGGCTGTACTGTCTAGAAGGGTTTATCATGAAGGCTGGGAAGCACAAGAGCAAGGAACAATTAAGACGGCGAATTTACGAGAAATTAAGAGATATTGAACTGAATTCCGTCCAGGACCTCATGAGAGACATTCGAAGAAATTTGCGTCTGATAGAGCAGAATGGCCACTCCACACATAATTCCATGGTTGCAGCGTTTAAGGGGTAAAGATTTGGAATTTAATGAAAAAACGTGAAAAATAACTTAAAAAGAGTTTTTAAAGATGTATATAAAATATTATATGCCAACGTAGTGTTACATAAAGAATTTTGTGCAAAAAGAAGACGAAACAGAGGGAAACTAAGAATTGAATTTCAACTTTGATGATAAATATCTCGTGAACGAAACGTTTTCAAAAACTTTCAGATTCGTGATTGGCGCCCAAAAAAATCCCCGTATACCAAACTTCCAAACCCGGTCCTGCGCAGTGTCCACGTATAGGGTTCTTGTCATTTTGGCTGAAGTCATCCATATTGTTTTCAGATCAGTGTAGGTACCGCACGTATTTAAAGCAAAATACGTACCCCTATTTGCATAAATGCAAACAAAATTTGTGTATTTCCCTCAATTTATGGGGAGGCTAAGCCTCCCTTGCCTCCCCCCTAACATGCCGCCAGTGCCACATAATAACTAGCTACGTTAAAATTACTAGCTGCGTTAGCTAGTTTTTTTATATGACATTAGTAAGTTTATCATCACATCATCCAATCATTTTCGTATGCCATACGTGACGTGTCCCATGCGTACCATGATCCTTGGTATGATTTTTCTTAGCAGCATATCAATATATTTGTCTGTCTATAATTTTCTTTGTCAGATTTCATTCTCCTATGTTTATGGTATAAACAGGTAACGTCATAGCAAAGGACAACTGCAATTATTTTTCCAACGTAAAGCTGACGACGATAACGACTAATAAATTTTTTTCAACAACTTGTATACATAAAATATTTAAAAAGTGTGTTGTGTAATGTTACAACATAACTAATTTATTAAAAGCATTTTATGTTTATTTTACCACCGCTTGGTATTTATAGCATATAAGTTTAAAACATCGTAATATAATAAACAAAGTGTGTGTATTAAAATGTATGAATGCATATTGCACATGTACATGTACATATTGCACCATACCTTCAAATAACCAACAGTGATAATAAAGATGTTTTTACAATTTCTATTTTCTTGTTTCACATTTTTGTTGCAATTAACTTCATTACAAACTTTTAAGTGGCGTTTACACGGTCTTTATCTCAACGTTTATACTTAATTGCAAGAAATTTAGCAAAGGTCGCAATAAATTCCAACAAGTTTGACTATTATTTTATTTTGTTACAATAAATTTCAAGTAAAGTTCTTGTTTGCACACGACACAAAATGATTGTCGTTTAAATTGATGTTTTCAGTTTTTTGTTACTTAACAACCTTAGCAAATAAGCCAAAAAGTTTCATATAATAATCATTTCTCTACCCCTTCATTATTCCCCTGGAAGAAGTTTTTTAAAATCCCCAAAATTACTGTGCGGCTAGTAATGAACTGATTCTGAACCAGAACCGAACTGGTTTAGAATTGTTTTAAAGCGCATGTCTAGTTATTTATTAGTTCGGAATTTTTATTTACCGCGAACGATTTTCTATACAGCTGAGGATGTATTCTAACCTAGCCTTTGGTTAGGATTTTTCATGGTTAAATTGGATACTACACAAAAAAAATTAAATTCAAACAAAAAGGTAAATTGTTATACTGTCGAAAGCCACTCGAGGTCTCTCGGCGGAAGACGAGGGATTCCCTGCCTCCTCTCGTTTTTAACATAAGTATGTGTATTTAACTAAAGATAAAATTCAAACAACAAGAAATGGTAAAATCTTCTAATATTGTCTATATTTTTTAATTAAATCTTTATTTATTTTATTGCATACATACATTCATACGGAATACAATTAAAAATCCTTTGTTTATATACGCTCAGAATCACAAAAATATAAAAAAAATATTCAACAGGTATATTAACTCCGCATAAAAAGTGGCAGAAACAAATAAACTGTAATACAACGGTTTATTTCTGTACCACAAAAACAGAAAACAGCTGACCATGTCGACAATGCGCATGAAATTCCGAACTGAACTTTTAGTTCCAACAAAAATCCCAGGACTGCTAATCAGGTTACGAACCGGTAACGAACTGATTCCATTGTAACCCGCGAACACAGAACTGTTACTAAAAATTCAGGATTTTACTAACCGCGAACGCTGCTTTTTTCACTGCGCATGCGAATAGTCCCAGAACCGGTTCGATAGTAAATTACTCTTTTGTTGGTGGTGCCATCCGGTGGCTAAGTACTCTATCGGACCGCCCTCGCAATAGTGTCTTCTTTATTACTTTTTTTCTCTTTTTGTGTTTTAAGAAGATAAGGCAAAAGGTACCCCACATTGTGGTTGTTTATGTGGAAAAATAATTGCATGTCTTTCGTGAAGTTAAAAACACTTCTTCCTAATTGTTGACCCATATAGAAAACCACGAACAGAGCACTCACGCATATATAAAAACAAAATTTTAACGTGCAGTTCGAGACATACATTAATAATTTGGCGTATGAATATTTTGTTTTAGTTTTTGCTTATGCATAAAAACTAAAACATTTATTTAAACAGTGGTTGCCAAACTCGCTATGGTAGAATTGTTCATTAAAAATAAAAAGTATTAATAAAATTTATACAGGGTGATTTAAAATCGATCACAAACTTAAGGGTGATTCTACTCTGACAAAATAAGGGTAGAGCCTCGTATAGTTTTTTTCAAAATTTCATTCGTTTTCGAGTTAAGCCGTCAGGTGTTCAATTTTTATTTTGGTGTTTTCGCCATATTGGATTTATTTTAACCAATCCAGTTGATATTTTGCACACAAATCGAGCTACTGCAGATTCTAAAATTTTAAGATAACATAATTTTTAAATCCGCCAGAGGGCACTTTTAAAACTTCACAATTTATTTACATCATAACTTTTTTATTTTGACAGATATCGCATAAGCTGGGGGCGTCATTGTATAGATAAGTCAAAACTTGAAAAAATAAGGCAAAATAAAAAAAAACTTTTAAATATTTGACATATCGTGAAGTTCAAAGACTTTAAGACGTTTAGAACATATGTTTATTGAGCATCCGGGATGTTTGTAGGTAATTTGAGTTGAAATTGATAAAAACTTTGATATCTATTGGTGCCTAAACGGTGAGATTTATCGACTTTAATAAAGAGTACCTTATTTTTAGGTTTTTGATTGTCTATAAAATGGCGTCCCCAGCTTTGCGATATCAGTCAAAATAAAAAGTTATGATGTAAATAAATTTTAAGTTTTAGGTAAAGTGCCCTCTGGCGGTATTTAAAAAAGTACTTTTGTCTTAAAATTTTAGAATCTGCAAAGCTCGATTTGTGTGCCAAATATCAACTGGATTGGTTAAAAATAAATGCAATATGGCGAAAAACCAAAATAAAAATTGAACTTTGACGGCTTGTAACTCGAAAACGAATGACATTTGAAAAAACATTATATGAAGCTCTACCCTTATTTTGTCAAGTAGAATCACCCCCTTAAGTTTCGTGATCGATTTTTGAATCACCCTGTATAAACGTTAGGTCCTATAGTTTCTACTGTTCTCAAGATACAGTGTGGGGTGCTAAAAGTTGGCAAAAATGAGTTTTTTGTAAATATCTGTAAACATCCTTTACCAGATTCTTTGTTGAAATGTGGCAGAAGTTATTTATGGCCTCAAAGGGGCTCCAGTAAGCACTAATCCTGTAGTGAGGTCAAAATTTCTAACAAAAAAAAGAAGGTGCGCCACTGACTGTGAGAAAATGTGTGTGACATTTTCTTTATTATTATTATTATTATTATTTTGATTAAGATTACTGAAATGTAGCTTCTATGTTTTTTAATTTTTTTGCATTATTGTTAAGTTTAAGAGAAAAAAATAAAATGAACTTAATTCACATATTTGTAGAGTATAAAAGGATTCTAGGAGATTTTTTCTTTTTTAAAAATTTGGTCCTAAGTTTCTTATTAGCAATTATGTAACCACAACAACAAATACCTAATTAAATAATCAACGTTTTCAGGTATTTGGGCATGGCCCCTCTTATGAGCGCCCCTGACCTTGGCCACAGCATCGTAGCTCGGTCATGAACATAACAGTGAATTTTGCCCTATATTGAGATGTATATTCTGTTATACCTTGCTGCCTTAAACCAGTACCGGATTAAGCTTAAAGGCGTGAAGCGACCGCTTCAACGTGATGATGGAAAAGGGGGTGCAAATCTGAGGTTGCAAGAAAGCACCATGGTGTCCCGGGACCTGGGCGCAAGACGACGACCTTATTTTTTGCTAATATAAATAATAATAAAAAAAAAGTTTTTTTAATATTTAACACACCGTGCTTGCAAAAACTACAGACGTTTAGAACATATATTTTGCTATGAAGTTTTTTTCTTTTTATTTTCTGTTGTAGAATCGCCCCGTGAAGTTTGTCGGTTGAGTTACAGGACACAGGGTGTATTGTATGTAGGTAATGTTGATTGATATTAAGTTTTGATTGTCTATAAAGCTGGCGCCCCCAGCTAGTTATTGGTTAAATTATTCCACATGGTAAACAAAGTACTATTTTGGCTTTTTCTCCAGAATTAAATAATATTTTGTTTAAAATTTGACCTCCTAGAAATCAAATAAAGCATAAAAATATTCCACATGTCCAACATTGGCGTTAAAAAAACGTCAGTGCTTAAATCTCGATGAAAGGGAGCTAAAAGATAATTGAAATCGGTCAAAAAACCAAAAAGTTGCTAAGATTGAATTTGAACAAAATTTTTGTCCGGTTTTCTTCGTCCAGGAGTATATTTATACGAAAAAATATAAATGTAACGAGAACTGTTATTTAGTGCTAAATTAGCAAATTACGTGTAACAAATTATAAAGTGTTGCGGATTTCATACATAATAACTGACTTAATTTACTTAAAACTATTAAGTGTTGTATATCATTATGTGTGCCCTATATTTAATTCTCTACATTGACCTAGAAACGGTGTGTTTATTGTATTTGATAACAATAACAAACAATTATTTGTTTTTCATTGTTATGTGGGAATTATATACTTATGTACCTATATGCACTATTGTTAATATTTGAATTTTAATATGTGCTAAAAAATAAGTGGGTCATTCTGATGCATAGGCATGTGAAATAGGTATGAAAAATAAGTATATGCAGCAGTATAACTAAAAATAGTCTTAGAAAAGCTGCAAAGTACTAAAAATATAAAACTGTGTAAATAATTATTAATATATCAAATAAAATAGGGTCGTGCTGGTAAAAAACGTAGAAGATATGAAGTATTTTACTGAGCTGTAACTCCTTTAAATTCTAGAGTTCGCAAAAGTCTTACATCACTACAAGGTTTGACACCTCCAGATAAACGAAACCTGTTAAAATATCGTGCCAAAGTCCCATAAACCAGACGAGATTCGAATAAAAGTGACTTTTATTCACTCATAGCTTTTAGGAGAGAAACATTTACTAAAGTTAGACACTCGGTTCGGAATAAAGATATTGAGTTATTAAAATCATTCGGGAGATAAAAATAGCAGTATAGTCGTTGGCACATCAAACAAGAGAATTATAAAAGTTATCAAGTTTGACTTGACTACTAATTTTATTACGCCACTTGTCGGCGCCTTTTTTGCGCTGATGGTAGGGACAAAAAGCGGCGCGGTATGATAAAAGAGTTTTTTTATCAATTTATAATCACTCAGTTGCACATACGGAAAGATACTAAAATATATATAAAATTTATACTCTTTATGTTAACTTTGGAGATTTCGTTGTATTTCTACCTGTTCTTTGCACAGAGACTGGTGCGCCTATGGTTTGCAACCTTCTAACCAGATCCCGAGACATTTTTATTACTATCTCTTGCAAAAAATAGACTACAACCCTGTATCTTTTGCCGAATGCATCCACTTTTGGACTAAGGTAAGTTTGGGTCAGGAATCGTCATATTTCGGCCCTCAGTAATTTGTGAATTTGTAATTTTTCCGCGCACCTTTTAGAAACACGCTGTATAGTCGGACATCCTGTATATAGATTAACGGCAATATTTTTTGCCAAGCCTTAATATTGTTTTAATCGAGGTATTACCAAAAGATAATGTACAAAAATAAATTTTATTGCACAAATAAAAACCCATTTTAAACAAAATTTCTCAATAAAAACAATAGTTTGATGTATAACCTTCCAACAAATCAAATATAGGTAGTATTTAACGATGACAACCTTTAGTAACATCCTACTGACGTCATGACAATTTGTAGAATATCGAGAGGTCATCATGCATCTTGTGAAATGTTACTTGTTAATCACTATGGTTACAGTTATAAGAACATATGTAAGTTGTATAGTCAAAAAACACTTTTTTTCTTGAATGAGCAAAATAGTTAGTTTTCGCCTTTGCGTGCACAATATTGAACTTTGTGCACGCAATTTACCGTTAGAAAATGGCTGTATTTGGTCAAAATTGACAAATACTTTTTTATATCCATTGGAAGGCACGAGCATAACCTACTTTTGATTTTTAGACAAATAAACACTTTTTTTTAAATATTAAATCTACTTCAGTATCAGTTTGCGCACTTGTTAGAAAAATATCTATTTTATAGCGAAACAATTCTAAATGAGAGACAGTTAACAAAAGCTTGGAAAGGTAAAGTAATAGTTTAAAACCCACATTTTCTTGATTCTATACTAATGTCATTTAAATACGGTTTAAAATACACTATTCGTCGGTGTGGTTAACAAGAAAAAATGACACTGGTTAACATAAGTTTAGCTTGCTTGGCACGATTTAGCTAAATTCCTTAAACAAAATGTTGTCGGCAACACCACCCCTTTGTTTTCATATCACGAAGTTCTTTAAAGATGCGCATAAGATAGCAAAATAGAGACATTTTGCACCTCTTAAAATAACAGACGTTTTTTGGCCTCTCTTATGGTTATCGTTATTAAACATAACGATTACGGCAGCAGTTTTAGACAGAGATTTTGCAGCCTCTTTAAGAAATTTATCTTGCGTCTGCGCTTTCGACACATAACCTTATTTTTGCCTGTGGTTCACCCATTTTAAAGTTAACGAAAAATCAGTATTTACTTTTATTCTTCATAAGATATAAATTCATATTTAAATATATGCAAACACTTCTGTTGATTTCGTTTTTTTAAAGTAGATGCAAACAATACAGTATAAGCAAAACACAAAAAGTAAGGTTAGGTTTGGTAGTAGAATAAAAAGCAAGTGTGCCAGATTGTAACATCTAAATTAATTACTGATTTAGAATATCCGTAAAAGTGCAAGTCCGTTTTAATTTCTTAACACTATTTGATTTTTATTACTGCTATAGATTTTTCGCTAATTAGAGCCTATGTATAAATGATATTTTAATTAATACGGCATTAAAATTTTAACCTTTAAATAATTGATATTAAAATTTCTACAATCCGGCAACCACGCAGTTTAACAATAACGATAACGATAACAATAAGCTCTTCGGTATTCATCCGTAATTAAAGGAGTCCGGTATGGTTAATAACGATAACGGATCATGTTTGCGTTACTGCGCAGTCTCAGAATAACGTTAACCACAACGGAATTGCAAAATAAGGGGTGCAAAATGTCTCTAATAGCATGAATGTGTATTTCAAGTAGTATAAAGCGTTCGAAACAAGCGAAATTATAAGAAATATTACTTTTAGTTGGGTCTTAAAATTTTATATATAAAATTAAATATATAAGACAAATTATTAAATAAATAGTTGTACCAGGTGTCAAGTTATAAATTAACACCATTCTTAACTTTTATTTTTTTGTCGTACAAAAATAATGAAGCTGTTGTGGTAATTTTGTAGTTTTCCGACGCAGTAACAGATTTATATTATCTCTTAATGGAACACCCTGTATAATTTATCATCCATAGGTAACACCATTAAAAGATCTTGCAAATAGCTTAAAACAAAATAGCTTTTTACCCCTATAAAGTAAGCACTACCACATGCGAGATGAAAGATGGCAAAATGTGATTAATTTGTCGCTTTTTTGTATTGTTTTGTCGGGCATAAAAATGTCGCGAAATTAAAAAAATCAATAATAGTGCCGTTGTATGAGAAGGTTACGTAGTGCTAGTGCTTAATATCAAGTTGGCATTACCACCTCTCGAAAACAATCTTCCAATTATCGGATTACTGTCTTATCTGGTGCCAGGGCATTGGCGGAATCTCGAGGCAATGAAAACGCAGACGAACTGGCTAGGGTGTGGTCAGCCACGACATACGTCGGGCCAGAACCAGTCCTTGGAGTGCCAAAGAGCACCTTCCGGAGTGCGGTACATAAACTGGGTAAAGGACCAGCAAAGACTGCACTGGGAAAGGCTTCCTCAACACATGCATGGGAAAATATACATCAGTGGACCATGCACAAAAAGAGCTAAAGAACTACTCAAAATGGGTAGGAATCAGCTAAGAACGATCACAGGTTTCCTCACCGGACATGCTCCAGTGAAAGAACACCTAAATAAAATGGGATTATACAACGGAGATCTGGACTGCAGATTATGTGGAGCAGAGACCGAAACAGTATCCCACATACTGTCAGAGTGTGAGGCACTGGATCACAAAAAGACAGGCAATCTTCGGGGATATTAGAGTGCCCCCGGAAACATATGGTACGCACCCAGCAGACCTATACCGCCTCTTCAAGGAACTAGGGTACTGAATGGGTACAATAAAACGGAGTTTGGTACAATAAGCCTTCAGCTTTGTTCGCGGGTCTAGTAATGAACCGATTCTGAACCAAGAACCGAACTGGTTTAGAATTGTTTTAAAGCACATGTCTAGTTATTTATTAGTTCGGAATTTTTATTTACCGCGAACGATTTTCTATACAGCTGAGGATGTATTCTAACCTAGCCTTTGGTTAGGATTTTTCATGGTTAAATTGGATACTACACAAAAAAAATTAAATTCAAACAAAAAGGTAAATTGTTATACTGTCGAAAGCCACTCGAGGTCTCTCGGCGGAAGACGAGGGATTCCCTGCCTCCTCTCGTTTTTAACATAAGTATGTGTATTTAACTAAAGATAAAATTCAAACAACAAGAAATGGTAAAATCTTGTAATATTGTCTATATTTTTTAATTAAATCTTTATTTATTTTATTGCATACATACATTCATACGGAATACAATTAAAAATCCTTTGTTTATATACGCTCAGAATCCCACAAATATAAAAAAATATTCAACAGGTATATTAACCCGCATAAAAAGTGGCGGAAACAAATAAACTGTAATACAACGGTTTATTTCTGTACCACAAAAAACAGAAAACAGCTGACCATGTCGACAATGCGCATGAAATTCCGAACTGAACTTTTGAGTTCCAACAAAAATCCCCAGGACTGCTAATCAGGTTACGAACCGGTAACGAACTGATTCCATTGTAACCCGCGAACACAGAACTGTTACTAAAATTCAGGATTTTACTAACCGCGAACGCTGCTTTTTCACTGCGCATGCGAATAGTCCCAGAACCGGTTCAGAATCAAACCCGCGAACAAAGCTATTAAATTAGCACTACCATTAGGTTAAAAAATCAAGATTATTTTTCTTGCACGACGAAGTCAGGAAAAAAGCGACAAATTATGCGCTAAGCAAGGATTTTCATCAAAATATTAAAAGATGGTTGGTAGTGTGCTAACTTGATATCATAATAGCACTATCGTTGATTTAGGGGAACAAAAATTGGTGATAAATTTTATTTTTGCACGACAAAAGCAACTAGTTATGCGCCAGATAAGACATTTGTCCGATAATTGAAAGATTGTTTTCGAGAGGTGGTAATAATATCAGTTAGTACTACCATTGATTTGTTTTTAATTTCGCGACAATTTTTTTGTCCGACAAAAAAGCGGACAAATTAATCACATTATGCCATCTTTCATCTCACATAATATATGTAGTAGTGCTAACTTAATAGAGGTATTTTTTTAGACTACCACGAAGGCTAAAAGCTTTATTTTAACCAAATAATTAAGGAATTGAAGGTATGCAATTGAAGGGAATATTATTAAAATACTTACCGAGTTGTTATTATTTTATTAGAGAGGATATAAGTGTCTGGTATATAATTAAAAGTCTATTATTATCACAAATGATTTTTATGACACTTGTATAACATAAATTCCAAAACAAATAGTACCGGGTGAGATTTAAAGGTTGTTGAACGATGATTCATTTAAACATTGCATACTTTCTGTCAGAATGGCTTAAATAAATATTTCCGTATTTTACATTATTTTTGCATTAAATTGCATAGCTATACTTTGAATCATTTCAATCGCAGTGTGCCATGAAGCCCTATGTGTATGTATGGTTGCCGCATTATCAAAGAAAAGCCACGCAATTTAATGCAAATATAATGTAAAAACGAAGAAAACGGGGTTTTAAAAGGTGAAAATCAAATATTGTGTGATACTTTGGCTTTAAATCCAGAATTGTGTGCAAAAAGAAGGGGGAATATAGTGAAAATAAGCTTAGTTCAAATTTGAACTTTGATGATGAATATTTCGAGAACGAAACGTTTCCGCCAAAAAATCTTTCAGATTCGTGATCAGCGCCCCAAAACCCCGGTATACCAAATTTTGTTAAAATCGGAGTTGCTGCAGGTTTCCTGATTCTGAACCAGTTCCGGAACTATTCGCATGCGCACTAAAAAAAGCGTTCGCTGTTAGTAAAATCCTGAATTTTGAGTAACAGTTTTGTGTTCGCGCGTCATAATGGGATCAGTTCCTTACTGGTTCGTAACCGGATTAGCAGTCCTGGGATTTTTTTGGAACTAAAAGTTTAGTTCGGGATTTCATGCGCATTATCGGCATGGTATGCTGTTTTCTAATTTTGTGATAGAGATATTTACCGGTCTATTACAGTTTATTTGTTTTTGTCGCCATTTTTTTCTGCAGGATATTATACCCGTTGAATAATTTTTAAAAAATGTGATTGTGAGCGTATATAAATGGTGGATTTTTAATTGTATTCCGTATAAATGTATGTATGCAATGAAATATTTAGGAGATTAAGTCAAAAAATATGGACAATTTTATAGGACTAACAGGTATATAATTATTTTGCCATTTTTTGTTGTTTGAATTTCATTTTTAGTTAAATACACATATGATAAACACAAGACGAGGCTGAAAATCTCTCGTCTCTTACCGATATTCCCTTCGAGTGGCTTTTGACAGCATAACGATTTACCTTTTGTTTGGATTTTTTTATAGTATAGTATCTAATTTAACCATAAAAATATACTAAGCACAAAGCTAGGTTAAAAAACATCCTCAGCTGCAGAAAGTCGTTCGCGGTAAATGAAAATTCCGAAGTAATAAATAACTGGACATGCGCTTTAAAACAATCCCAAACCAGTTCGGTTCTAGTTCAGAATCAGTTCATTACTTAACCCGCGAACAAAGCTAGAAATTCGACCAACATTTATTTTAATAACAGTTTTGCGTACAGGGTCTTTTTACTGGCGTCAATAGGATTTTCAAATGATTTTCTCTAAAATCTGGCATATGCGACAAATATTAAAATATAGCAGATATACTATTGACCAAAAAAGAACTCTGTGGTAAAGAAAATTTGTAGAGCTTTTATCACGTATTTTCAATGGCATAAAACTTATTTATCAGGGATCAATGTGGTCGAAGTGAGCTGTTACTTCCTCTTATATAATAATTATAAAAATCGACGCTGGCCCTGTTTTCAAAAAAAAAAAATAAATAAATAAATAAATAAAGATAATTATCCAAAATTTAGAATGTGTCAATAAAATTTTATTTAATTTACGATAAAATAGAAAAGAACATTCAGCTTTCAAACTTAGATTTTTTATGGGTGGGGTTGTAAATAATTTTTTTATATTTTTTCAATTTCCAAAATAAAAATTATTCTACCAAAGTGTTCCTTTTAAGCCAAAAGCCTTGCTTTTTAGATTAAAAAAAACAATAAAAATCTAAGCTACGCCAGTGTTTTTTACGTTAATGCACTGATCACAGATATGATTTTTTTAACCAACTTTTAGCCTTTAAGATATAAAGATCGAGTGGACTAATTTCCACATTGTTTTTTTGCAATATTATTTTTTTATTTTTTGATTAAACAAAATATAATATAGCTGTGTCAATTTTGATCCTCTCTATAGTCAAATATTGTTTTTAATAACCTGCATTATTATTATTTTTAAATAATATCCATAAAAAAATCAGATATAATCTATTTATACACCAAGTTTATTTTTGTATCTTGTACTGGGGCGAAGGTTTCGTGTATACCTCAATATACAGGGTGTTCATTTAAAACTTTCCGGCTCCAAGTTATCTTCAGGGACGAGTCAGATTTCCGAAAACTTCGCCAGTCAAGCGACGTCATGATGATTTACCGAGGGGGGAACGTTTCTTACGAAACACTGACGGCGCCCATTGAGGGCGGAACGTACCACGGGCTGACGCTCCCCTAACCCTTAAACTGAGGGTTGGCCGGTCGCGTGGATACCTCTGAAATATGCGGGTCGAGTGACATCCTTGACGAGTGCCATGACCCGAGAATTTGCATAGCCCCAGAATATGAAGTCAATATGTTCACTATTACAAAATGCCGGTACTTTAAAAATTGTTTCCAAATACCTGATTTGGATGGTCATATTTCCTCGAAAAGTAATAAAGCTAGATGTACTTAATGTGGTATTTTCTTAAAGCTCATTTAAAAAGATCCTTTTTAATGGTAAAATAATATACAGGGTTCTTAAATAAAAAAAATATGTACTTTTTCTTCTACCCTGTATATTACTACCAGTATCACCATATTGGGAAAGCACCTTTTAAAAGAGCTTTAAGAAAACACCACATTAGGTACATCTAACTTTATTAGTTTCGGGAAATATGGCCATACAAATCAGGTATTTAGGTAATTTTAAAGTACCGCCATTTTGTAATAGGTAAAGAAAGAGATTGACTTTCACATTCTGGGTTATAAAGTACTCTGTCAGGAGCTTTAAAAATGATGTATCACTCGACCCGCCTTCTCGCCTAAGAATTTTTGGGTGGTGGCCCTGGTGGTTAAGGGGTTAAAGGGGCGCCGTCCAATTCTTTTGTAAAAACGTTCCCCCTCAATAAATATCTTGACGTGTTTCCTGGCGATTTTCTCAAATCTGTCTCAAGGTTTCCGAAGATAACTTGAGTGGAAAGTTTTTAAATGAACACCCTGTATAGTTGGGACACCCTGCATGGATGAAACGACTTGCAAGTAAATTAAAAACTAAAACAATGTTATTCTTTGATTATATTTATACTTTAATTATTTTAGTGCAAAAATTATTTTTTTTGGTAAATTTTAATTAAACAAAAAATATTAGCCGTTCTGATTTTTGCATTGTTCAAAACCTAGTCTTTATTTAAACATCCTGTATTATTATTAAATAATATTATTTATAAAAAATAAAAATATTATTAACATTGGTCAATCTTTAGAAATATTCCTAAGAGTAACCCAGGCAACAAGTAGTCTTACAACACTATAAAATTAATAAGTGTTATTTTTTATGTGGATGATTTTTTTTAAATACCTTGTATTGCAAGTAAATTAGTTATTTTATGGTACTTACATTAGGCAAAAATGAATTTTCCTTATTCCATAAGCAGTACCCCCACACCAAATGAATTAATTCATTAACTTTTGCAGGAGAACACTGTCACTAACAAACACTTAAAGATAAACGAAGAAAATTACAGACAAATAAAAGAAAAACACGAAATCTTTCACACTATATTAATTTAGCAAAAACACGACAATTTTAACGGTTTCAATGTATCCAACATGCACGATATGTTCGACCGACAACCACGATCCATCGAAACTAAAAAGCCAGACAGCAAATTCGAACGTCGCGTTAGGTTGGCTAGGAAACTGGCTCTTATCATCTACCTATACCTTCTGTTGCATTCTCTTCGGCGATGGCGACCATGAACCTCTTGGAGTCCGCGCCTCGGGCGGTACAACATGGGTTCTTGAAGAGAGGCAGGGTATTGTTGATCCGTGAATGACGAATAATTATTAAATTTTGAAGGCGGAAATGGTGTTTTTTGGGTTGGTGTTACACAATTTCTAATAATATTTATGGGCAATAGCTACCTATAGATTAAGCCATATCTGCGGTTTTTGTTTGTTTTTGTTAGAATACGAAATAAATAAATAGATACAGGGTGTTTCCTGAGTGCGGTAAAAAAATGCAGGATTGATTTAAAAATTCAAATATTTTTGATAAAAAAATGTACGCCAGTGACTTATGTACAATTTTTAGTAATTGTCTAGAAACTTGCGGCAACTCTGATTTTGACGAAATTTGGTGTACGGTGGTTTTTGGGGCGCTGATCACGAATCTGAAGGGTTTTTTCGAAAACGTTTTTAATTATTATTAGGTTGTAAATTATTTTACTTTATATAAGAAACATTCAGAGTTACATCTTTCAACAAATATCACTTCCAAAACAATGCAAAATGAAATGCGCAAATTCTAGACGCCACTGGATTGATCATCAGCTTTGATTTTACCCAGTCTTGCCAACTTTTCTCCGTGGAGTGCCCTTCCTTGCGTCCCCGACCTCGAACCGCCTAAAAGTTGAGGATATGTCGCTACCTTATAAATATAAACTAACCTTGGTTCTCAAGATGTCCATCATTAAAGTTGAAATTCAAACTAACCTTATTTTTACTAGGTATATTTTCCCTTCTTTTTGCATACAAATCTTGATTTAAATAACCTAAAGTGTAATTTTGCACCTCTTAAAATAACAGACGTTTTTTGGCCTCCTTATGGTTAATCGTTATTAAACATAAACGATTACGGCAGCAGTTTTAGACAGAGATTTTGCAGCCTCTTTTAAGGAATATAATCTTGCGTCTGCGCTTTCGACACATAACCTTATTTTTGCCTGTGGTTCACCCATTTTAAAGTTAACGTGAAAAATCAGTATTTACTTTTGTTCTCTCATAAGATATAAATTGATATTTAACATATGCAAACACTTCCTGTTGATTTCGTTTTTTAAAGTAGATGCAAACAATACAGTATAAGCAAAACACCAAAAAGTAAGGTTAGGTTTGGTAGTAGAATAAAAAAGCAAGTGTGCCAGATTGTAACAGCTAAATTAATTACTGATTTAGAATATCCGTAAAAGCGCAAGTCCGTTTTAATTTGTTAACACTATTTGATTTTTACTACTGCTATAGATTTTTCTGCCAATCAGGAGCCTAGGTGTAAATGGCATTTTTTAATTAATCACGGCATGAAAATTTTAACCTTTAAATAATTGATATTAAAATTTCTAAGCAGTCCGGCAACCACGCAGTTTAACAATAACGATAACGATAACGATAAGCTCTTCGGTATTCATCCGTAATTAAAGGAGTCCGGGATGGTTAATAACGATAACGGATCATGTTTTGCGTTACTGCGCAGTCTCAGAATAACGTTAACCACAACGGAATTGCAAAATAAGGGGTCTGGACACCCTGTATGTATGTAGGTAATTTGATTGAAATTGATGAAAACTTTGATGTCGATTGGTGCCTAAACGGTTGGGTTTATCGACTTTAATAAGAAGTACCTTATTTTTTAAGTTTTTAATTGTCTATAAAATGGCGCCCCAGCTTTGCGATATCTGTCAAAATAAAAAAGTTATGATGTAAATAAATTTTAAGTTTCAGGTAAAGTGCCCTCTGGCGGTATTAAAAAAAAGTACTTTTATCTTTAAATTTTAGAATCTGCAAAGCTTGATTTGTGTGCCAAATGTCAACTAGATTGGTTAAAAAATAAATGCAATATGGCGAAAAAACAAAAATAAAAATTAAACTTTTAACCCCTGTAACTTGGTAACCAAGGAGATTTCGACATTTTGTCAAAGGACTTACTAACATTATTTTTCATTGCGTAATTTACGGTAATTAACGGTAAATTACCGAATCACTATCACTGAGTACATCTTTTTTACAAACTTGGAAGATTTGGCTTAGCGTTTTTAAATGTGCATAGATATAATTAAAACAAGCTGAATTTATTGATAAAATATTTATTTTATATTTAAAAATAAAAAAGATTGCATATTTAAAATTACAGTATTACAATAACAACATAATAACTAGCTATAACAATTGTTCACTAAAAAGTATGCAATAAATTGCAACAGAAACAAAAATTTACTAGTATAATTACAACATTTAGATAATATAGCTAAATATGTATAAAGAACTTTTAAATTTTAATATTTAAAGTAACAGAATAAACAATAACAATAATAAAGGACTCATAGTTCTTTATACTCATAATAATTTCTTGCTCACCAGACCTAATCCCTATAGATTTTTGAGGGCACTTATTGTACATCAGGTATAAAAGCTAATAAATATTATAAATGTATAGCAAAGCACAATTTATACTGATACGAGAAGTCAGGTCAATGTTGGGAAGCTGTATAAATATTGTATAGTGACATTTGTACAGCTTAAAATCTCAATATTATATTGATTGCAAAGTTAACAACAACAAATACAAAAATCAGTCTGTACGCGGCTTTAGGGCGTGAAAATCAAAGATCTGATCCAACAGGACGATTTTGAAAAATTTTATGTGCCGATCATCTCGAAAACCAACGATTCTTTACTGAGGTCATTTTTATGTTTCTCTGGATTCTTGAACATTGTTTCTATTTCCTGTCTATTTCGAACTCCGTAAAGTCTTTCGGCTCGTTCCGCACTCACGAATGGACAACACGAACGCCTGGAAATAGAAAGGCGATTTGGATCTTTCTTGTCATTTATCCTGTTCTATTGTATGGCGTTTTGTATAAAGTGATCTCGCTCTTCTTACCTGCTGGACGTTTGTTTACATTCTTTTATAAGCGGGTGTTTGCGGGAACATTGACGACATTGCAATTTGTGATCGCAATAATAAACAAATTTTTATTTAGTGTTTTGTGGAAATAATATATTTGTTTATGTTATGTTGTTATATTGTATTTTGTTTAAACTTTAACACTTAGACGAGGTTTGAGCTCACGAATTATTTTTTCATTAAATCCATGCAATCTAAAACACCGCTTAATTTCAACTTTTGCTAATTCAAAGGGATTAATAATATTATATATTATCCCGCTAACTCTCTCCTTTTTACACGCAAATTTTGTCGCTGTCTTTTTCTCCTCTATATTTTTATACAAAATAGAAAAAAGCTAGATACATTTTAATTAAGCAAAAGATAAACTATTAAAATCCGGAAATTTAATGGACTTGGACTGATTAAAATATGTGTAAATATGCCAAATAAATGAAACATATAAAAAATAAGTACAAAAATAAACATATATATTTTAAGAAATACCAAATGCATTTTTTTATAAAGGGTGCATTTTTCCACAAGAACCCAACGTTTTCAGGACCAGTAGTCTATTATTTTTCCCCTGCCGAAGATTTACGAACTATTTAGAAAGATTAGAGACATTTTGCACCGCTTTAAAATAACAGACGTTTTTTTTTGGCCCTCCCTTATGGTTATCGTTATTAAACATAACGATTACGGCAGCAGTTTTAGACAGAGATTTTGCAGCCTCTTTAAGAAATATATCTTGCGTCTGCGCTTTCGACACATAACCTTATTTTTGCCTGTGGTTCACCCATTTTAAAGTTAACGAAAAATCAGTATTTACTTTTATTCTTCATAAGATATAAATTCATATTTAAATATATGCAAACACTTCTGTTGATTTCGTTTTTTAAAGTAGATGCAAACAATACAGTATAAGCAAAACACAAAAAGTAAGGTTAGGTTTGGTAGTAGAATAAAAAGCAAGTGTGCCAGATTGTAACATCTAAATTAATTACTGATTTAGAATATCCGTAAAAGTGCAAGTCCGTTTTAATTTCTTAACACTATTTGATTTTTATTACTGCTATAGATTTTTCGCTAATTAGAGCCTATGTATAAATGATATTTTAATTAATACGAGCATTAAAATTTTAACCTTTTAAATAATTGATATTAAAATTTCTACAATCCGGCAACCACGCAGTTTAACAATAACGATAACGATAAGCTCTTCGGTATTCATCCGTAATTAAAGGAGTCCGGTATGGTTAATAACGATAACGGATCATGTTTGCGTTACTGCGCAGTCTCAGAATAACGTTAACCACAACGGAATTGCAAAAATAAGGGGTGCAAAATGCCTCTATTTTAAGAAATACCAAATACATTTTTAATAAAGGGGTGCATTTTTCCACGCAAGAAACCCAACATTTTCTGTGACCAGTAGTCTATTATTTTTCCACTGCCGAAGATTTACGAACTATTTAGAAAGAATGATACATGAGTACAGACAAGAAATAGAAAGGAAATTTTTTTCTGCCTATTTCTTTTTCATATCGAATTACAGAGTGCAGGAGCTGTATTTCTACGTCACTGGTGCCAACACTTATCCCATTTAATATCATGGATAAAAATGGACCAGATTACGAAAAATTGGCGGCTGTGTCGTAACCAGAACTAACCCGTTCGCGAAATAAACAGTTCGAGCCCTTCTTACATTTTTAAAATAAATGCTATTTTCTCACGTTAATGTTATAAAAATACCCATATGAACATATCGCAAATCGTCAAAAATCTGCTAAATAGCCTCATATGCAGTGTCGATGGGTGGACTGTTGCTGCCATTCAAAAATTCTTCGAGTTCATCTCTATGTGACGATTCAGCTTTCGATTTTCGCCTGTGCTTTTTTCACTTTTTCCTTGTCTTGTTTGTCTTTTTTCTTTTATGTTTCTCTTTTTCTCAGCCTACAAAATAAGAACTAAAATTATTGACATCAGGCTCAAAATTACCAAGGTGGGAAACTTGCTTCGAAGGATGTATCACATGCTCATATTTTTAATTTTTAGTTAAAAGGAAAAAATTGACTTTTTCTATTTTTTAAAGGTGAGCTTGGGCAGGCTCGTGCAAACAAACGCTTGGACGTTACCTCGTTACCGAGTCTGTAACATAATTTAATGTCATGTATAAAATAGTAATTTGTCGTTATTACCCTGTTTGTCAAGTTGTTGTTTATAGTAATTGTTCTTATTGTTACTGTTGTCTTTATTATTGTTTATTGATGAATAGCTAATATCTATTGTATTATTACGGTCGATTATGTCTGGATGGCCATTTTTTCTCGAGCCATATAAGAAAAGTTTGACGTTGGATGATGGTTTCTTAAAAACGAAACGTCGGGTATAAAATCTAAAAAATCCATCATGTAGTAGCTAAAAGTGCCAATGAAAAAGTGTTATTAGTTTTTTTATATCTCTTCAGATAAAGTCAGAAAAATAAAATCGATATAGTCAAATTTTCGTTTTTGAAAAATATCTCAGCAGGCCATGAAAATTTTTCAAGTTTCTAAACGGCATGAAAATAAGCTTTTAAAAACACAACTTTTTTCTAATTTAACCTAAGCTGTGTCTCCAACAGGTACTGAGACTTCCCATGCTTAGGATCCTTATCTTTGCGTTTCACACTGTATATCAGTTTACACCGCGAGGACCAATTAGATCCGTGGACCAAACCCAGGACTTATTTTTGTTAGTTCACTAGTGTTTATACCTACTTAGTTTATGGATCAATTTAATTCACGTTTAATCCTAGTACCAAAATGACAGCTGAGCATATGACCAGAACCTAACCTCGTTTTTTATCTTTTAAAACTGTATCGCTTTTAAATTCCATTTGAAAAAAATTAGAAAAACAATTTTGGTTAAATATCAACAAAATTTAAAAAAATATAAACAAACAACAAAATTATTAGGGGAAGACCGAAATTTAACGTCTTTTTCGTCGAAATGCGCACTGTCAAAGATCAAGGCTGTCATTTTGGTCCACTAAAAAAGTCCGACGTGTTTACACCAAAGAAAATCATATTTGGTCACCCCGATTTGAGACGGACTGAATTGGAGTAGCAAATTTTAATACTCAAGTGTTTACACCGTGAATAAAGTACGCGTGACGTCACTTAATTGAACCCTAATGTATAGTCCTAATAATGCATAAAATTACTTACTCAAAAGTAAGTAATTTATTTAAACTACTATAATAAATACACACCGACTCTTTTTCTTTATGTTTCTTTTCTCTTCTTTACTGAACTAGAAGTATTGTGTGTCTTCACTTCTCACTCTGCACATTACTATTACTTGAACTTGGTGTCTTCTTGAAGTTAAAAAGCTCCATGTGAACATTGGAGGAAGTAAACAGATGCACTGTCATCATAGGCCGCACTATTGTTACCGCTGTAATCAAATGTTTGACTCACCATTGATGTGTTCTTCTCCACCTTAAAAGAGTACAAATATTTATGAAGATTACCAGAGTTGGGTCTTATTCGAATACTCAGTATCCTGAATAGCCTTCAGGAACTACATTTTGCCGGTATTCGATTGTGTGTTTGATCACCCCGTTATGTGGCATAATATTAATTATTTTCTTAAATAATAAAGACATTTACCTTCAGGGGATCTTCGCCATTTTGGTGTCAGGTGGAATCCAAGCATCATAGACGGTCCGAAGTCAACTCAGATATTTCTGAATTAATTGTCGAATCAAATTCGTCATTGGTGTGCTTCATGTCATAATCTTTCAGAGCTGACAGTTTTTTCAATCTAAAAATGAGTTATATACGGGGTTTTCCTTACGAGTCTGATTCTTCATGTTCAACAACAATTTTCGATGGTCCTTGTGCATTAAATTGTACGTCGTCCAAGAAACCTCCTAAAAGACCTCCATCAGGGCAAAATTCTTCGACGGAAGTAATCGGATTAATTTCCAGTCTTTTCATGTCCGGCACACCATCAGCTACGTCTTTTTCTGCAGGTGATTTGGATACGAATCCAGAATTCATGCTGATGCTCTTCGAGACATGGGATGTAGGAGCAAGCTTGGTGGGGTTTTGCATGACATTTCCATAGGGAATAGGCTTGCCTAAGAAAAGAAAAAAAGTTAAATATAAACCCCAAAACAAAAGCTTATTATATTAATAGTACGGGGAACAGAGGATTTTGCCTTATGTTATTCGGCGGAAGTTTTTCTTTACAAATAGGTGCAGTATGATGCAATGAACGTAAAAACAGAAAATACTTACAAATCAGACGAACGAAAGTGCCGCCATATTGCGAAAAATCCGTTTGGGCCCGTATTTCCGTAACTGTGCACTTGAGGCCCACAATTATAAGAACCTTTATTATAGATAACTAAATTTTCCAAAGTCGATTGATGAGATAAGGTCACGACATTCGCCATATTGGCTAGCGCGGCTGTGACGTCAAGTCGGGCCATTTTCGGCCATGTTTGATTTTAGGCAGATCAGTGGCGTAGAATTAAGGAGAAAACAAAAAGAACTGTATGTTGTAAACAAAATTTATTGGATTATTTTAATAGGCATAACCTAAAACAAAAACATAAATGTGGTTTAAATATTGAAAATTAAAAATTATCAAAGCGACGACAGGACGATGAGGTACCTGGCAGAGCAAAACATTTTCCATGGTTCCGTAAGTCAAAACCATTTTAAAAACTTTGTATACAAGGTGTCCGCTAATGAATGGTACACAGAAAAACCACAGATTCCTTATGCCAAAATATTAAGATTTAACCAAACATACCTAATATCCAAAAGTTTATAATAAGGAAGATACGGGGGTGTCATAGTAAAAAGAAAAAGTAAATTTATTTCGATAATTGTTCCCCCTTTTAAATATCTTAATAAAACGGTATCTCGGGGTTTTTAAACATTAGCTTTTCAGATCGAATATTAATTTTTGTGTGTAGACTAGAGGGCGATGGGTACACTATTTAAAATTCTCTAAAACTACCCAATTTTTGTTACTACTCTGTATGTATGTAAACTAGTAAGCTTCTCTATGCTTTCTGCACAAAAAGGTATACTTAGTAAGAATCGGTCTTGACAACCGTTTTTAAGGTATTCACGTTTTAGTTGTTCAGTGCACCCGAAAGTATGTACCTTCAATAACATCGTATTAGCTATAATTACAACTGCTCAGATATAAATAGCTGATAGCTAAAAACTCCTGGATACCGAGTTTTATTAAAATGTTTAAAACATATCAGAAATTATCGAAATGCATGAATAAAAAATATTTATATCCCTTTAACACCCCGTATCTTCCTTATCATTAACTTTTGGATATAGGTATGTTTGTTTAAATCCTAAATGGGTATTTTCGCATAAGAAATCTGTGGTTTTTCTGTGTACCATTAATTAGCGGACACTCATCAGTATCATATGTATATAAAAACACGAATGACTGAAAACTATTCGACTAAACACTATCAAAATCTCTAAAATAAAACGAGTCCGAACCAATAATATGTGAAGTCTCTAAACTAACCAAAAACATTAACAACTGGAAATCCTTGCAAAATATACAACCAAAATGAAAATGGCAAATTTCCACAGTTTTTACCAAACAAAGCTTCGACAAGGCACGACTCTGTCATCAGCTGATAATGCTACCAACTTTGAACAGAACTGCCAACCGAAATCGTAATTCTCACACCCTCACGTCCCTGACAAAAGCTATCACCGGTCTTGCTTATGTAAATTTTCTACAACTTTTATTATTAAAACTTTTCCTCTAAAATTAATATTTTCGAAGTTATCACGCGTCACTTTTTAAAATCCTGTGGCATGGGCGGTTAACGCCAGCTGGGCCTGAAACACGCCATCCAACACTTGCCCAGGTATTACGCTATGCCTACGTTGTTCTTATTAACCTTGTACTCGGTAGTACAACATTGAACGCACTGTACCCTCTGAAAATATTAATTTTAGAAGAAAGTTCTGACTGTGGAAAAACTGTAGAAAATTTATTTATTTTAAAGTTTGATTATGAGCAGTTTATTATTTAAACGATTATTTGAAGAGATATCGGCAAAAAGTCAATAAACAAACAGTAATAATCTTATAAATTGTAAACGTTAAGATACGGAAAAAATTAACAAAAAGATGGAGAAATATAATAATTTATAATAAAGGTTCTTATAATTGTGGGCCTCAAGTTTAGGGTTACGAAGATATAGGCTCAAACGGTTTTTCGCAAAATGAAGGCACCTCCGGTTTGTCCTCAATGGACTCCTAAACCACTTAACCGATTATAATAAAATTCTCACACCATGTGCAGTTCGATCCAACTTGAGAGATAGGATAGTTTAAATCTCAAATTATAGTCGCAATTTTAATTTATTGCTAATTATTTGTCTGTTCGACTGGGTTGAGTAAGTAATCAATAGATGGCGCTGCTATGGTAAATCTACGAACGTGTCATATAAGCTACATTTTAACAGCATAATAACCACGTGTTGTTGACGCTATAAAATTAATTAAATTTATTTTGTAGTGAACGAAACCATAAACTCCTGAGCGAAGCCGGGAATCAAGATTGTTAAGAATTGGGTGAGATATCATACAATTTATATTTCACCAAGTACTGAGGCCGCACTCGGCAACTCGCAGGAAAGAAATTTCTTCTTTATTTTCTATTTCGTGTCTATTTCGAATTCGGTTAAGTCTTTCGGCTAGAAATCGGAAACACGAACGCCTGGAAATAGAAAGAGGATTATGGTCTTTCTTGTCATTGAATGATTGATCCTGTTCTATTGTAGGCGTTTTGTATAAAGTGATCTCGCTCTTCTTACTTGGGCGTTTACTTTCTTTTATAAGCGGGTTTTTGCAGGGACATTAACGCCATGCATATTGTGATCGCAATAATAACAATTTTTTATTTAGTGTTTTATGGAAATAAAATTCAATTATATTATGTTATTATATTGTATTTTTGTTTAAACTTTAACATTTAGATGAGGTGTGCGCTCACTAATTAATTTTTTAAATAAATCCATACAAGCTAAAGCACTGTCTGAATTTAACTTTTGCTAATTCGAATGGATTAATTATATTATCCCTCTAACCTCTCTGCTTTTAACACGCAGTCGCTGTTTTTCTTATTTAATGTTTATACAAAATAGAAAAAAACTAAGATACATTTTATTTATACTAAAGATAAACTATTAAAATCCGGAAATTGAATAGACCGATTAAAATATGAATGAATATGCCAAATAAATAAAACATAATAAAACATAAGTTAAACACCAAAATTTTCGCATTTAGGAAATTTCTTTCCTCTCTATTTCTTCTTTCTATCGAATTACAGAGTGCGGGAGCTGATGCCTAAAAACTAGTTTAATTTTTATTTTTAATGTCTCCAAGTCAAATACTTTTTATTATATCGTACAGTGGTAAAATTTAATTAGTATTATTTCTTTTTACTTTAAAAATGCTTACCTGCCCCAATGACAATAGAGCAACTCTGCGACCTTTTCATATCGACGACACCAGGTGAAGCTGGTACAGCTTTTTCTATGATAGGTGGTGGAGGAATGTTAGCATTGGAATCAGCAACTTCTCTTCTCTTTTTAACCAAATTATCCAAAAACTTGGCATAATTAGCCTCATCGGAATCAGCAAACATATCTAATTCCTGTTTAAAAGAACAACCTTTATAGTAGAGGAGCTAAATGGGGTTTACTCAAACAATTTATAGACCTATTGGGTTGCAAAGCTTGGATGATAAGGAGAAAAATATTATTATACGGGGTGTAATTTTAATTGATGGCTAATAATACAGGGTTTGATTTCTTAGCTTATTTTAGAAAGAAAAATTCATATGAACATATACTGGGTGATGCATCGCCGGGCGGGACATAGGAAATCCCATGTAATTTTTAATGGGGTCAATTATTGGCTCCCTAATTATTTTAAGAAAAATTCTATTAAAGTTTATTGAAGAGCATGCAAATCTACGTCCATGGTAAAAACTTTAGATTTTTCGGTTAACCCGTTTGCTAGTCAGATGCTATATATTTTTAAAAATGGTTACATTATTATCGCCTCATATTTATGAACAACAATAAAAATACCAGTTAGCGTGACGTTGTCATTTTGAAAGTTAGTGCTTTATTATTATCAAAAAATCGTACAGCGAAAAGATTAACCATGAGTTATACTACTGAAGAAAAGTATTGATGATTAAATGATACTATCAAAGAAATAGTTACCAAAAGGTGTCAGACATGTTCGCTGCTCAGTATAAGTTTATTTCCAACATATTAATTATTGTAATAATATTAATAATTGATTGAAGCATGTAAATATTATAAATGTCTTAAGTTCTTGAAATTTGTTACTCTAGTTTAGTTTAACTTAATTTAATTCGTTAATTTTTGTTTTGTGTGTAATTTTATAAAAAAACTAACAAAGTGGGGTTCGGAGCCTGTCAGTTGGACCGTAAAGGGATGCATACGTGCGGCACCAAGAGTTTCTCTGTTGGAAAATGTAAGTAGGGGGAGTTATACTGGACAGTTTTTTTTAAAACAGAAGCCAGGAACACTCAGTTAGACTGTATAGGGATGAATACGTGCAGCACCACGAGGTTCTTTGTTGGGGACCGCAAGAGTGATATACTGTACAATTTCTTAGGGCAAAAAACCGTAAGTACCTATAAAAAAGCGATAAATCCCCACAGTCCGACGATGGGCAAGAGAAACCTTTCTGTAAGTGAAGGTTCATAAATGGGGCAATCAGCTCTGTTTTAAATAAAATTAAAATGCTAAAGGTTGTGGAGGCCGCCATGCCCCAGATATGTGAACAATATTCAAGGGAGGTCGGATTTGAGACACATACAAAGTGGATAAATGAAGGAAAACACTTTGGCACTTTAATCTTTTCACTGTACGATTTTGATAATGATAAAGCACTTAATTTTAAAATGACAACGTTATGTCACGCTAACTGGTATTTTTATTGTTGTTCATAAATATGTGGCGATAATAATGTAACAATTTTTAAAAATATATTAGCATCTAACTAGCAAACAGGTTAACCGAAAAATCTAAAGTTTTTACCATGGACGTAGATTTGCATGCTCTTCAATAAACTTTAATAGAATTTTTCTCTAAAATAATTAGGGAGCCAATAATTGACCCCATTAAAAATTACATGGGATTTCCTATGTCCCGCCCGGCGATGCATCACCCGGTATGTCCTAAACGTCTTAACTTTTGAGATATGTATGTAATGAGGACACACAAGAAATAGAAAGGAAATTTCTTTTCTTGCTATTTCTTCCTTCTATCGAGTTACAGACTGCGGGAGCTGAATAACTTTAACGCAAAGGCGAGCAAATATGAAAGAAACCCTAACCCAGTGATGGCGAACCATTGGCAAAGCGAGGTAAAAAATTTGGGTACGAGAGCATGTTGTTATTTTTTTCTTTCTTTAATATAAGTGGAAGTAAAAGGAAAATAGCTGAAGCCTTTTTTTTCCCCTTCAAAATTTAGACTACCTGGCACGTTCATACAAAAGGTTCGCCATCACTGCCTAACCAATTCGCCGCTTCTTCGTGTTATCTTATGAGCCGCCTGTTTGACAGTTATTAATACCTGTATGGTGGCGCTAGTTTCCGTTTCATTCCTTTCAAGTTGACGCATAAAGGATTCTCTTTGCAGTTGAAGAAATGGGAGGTTAAAGAATTTATGAAGTAACTTTAAGCCAAAACCATTTCTCATCGACGATTCGGTGTGTCTAACTTGTGCTGATCGACTTCTAAAATATATTAAAAATGTATATGTATAGAAAATAACGACCATTTATTGATTACTAGTGTTTTAGTCAGTTTAAAAGAAATTTTAATTATTTTAAATAATAACCCTTCTTCTACAACAACAAGATGATATAATACTGGTAGGATGTGAAAAAATGGTTTACTTTAGTCTAGAATTAATCCTGAAAAATATTCCAGGAGAAACCATCTGATAACCTTAATAGTTGCTTTAAAAAATTTGACACAGTGATTATGGATAATGGAAGAAACGAGTTATAGGTCACAGAATGTCGTCATAACTGACCAGAGGCGTTATTAGGATTGTTTAAAAACACAAGTTTTATCATTACCACATTCAGCTGAAATAAGTGTTATTGGAAGTAGCATTATAAGCAACTAATGATTTTTTTTTCTGTGAATTTTAAAAATAGTGGCAGATAATACAAAATCTTTTAATTTTGTGCTTTTTCAGCTATACATTTTTTAAGAGTAATTTTTTGACCTGTTTGAAACTGAACAAATATACAGGGTGTCTCACGGTCGAAGGCACATTAGACGTTTACGGAAAACGGGACATTGGGTTTTTTAAAAAATTGGCAACATCGGTAATGGCTTGTGATCTGACGATCTAAAATATTTTTAATGATGCAATGTGGCCGCTTAAACCAAAAAGTGGTATTAACTTTTATATTAAATGAAAGAGGTTTTATTAATAAAATTAAGAAAATTTTAATAATGCACGAGTTTTACTGTCGAAGAATTTTTAGAATTTTAGATATTAAGGCGCGACTGATATACATTACTTTTGTCTGGTGAATAGTCCCCCCCAAAACATGTCTCTAAATAAAAAGTTTTCATTACTCTATCTGCATTCTTAGACACTAGAAATTTGGGGTGTAGCATCTCGATGTCCCTCTACATTGATTTTGTATAAAGAAAGTTGTTTTGAATAAGTATTTATCAAAGCTATCCATGAAATGTCATGACACACCAACTGTCAAATAATCATGCTGATATGTTTAGTTATGCAGTTTTTATGGCTATTTTGATAAATACTTATTATGTTAAATTTTTATTTTTAAAGAAACTTGCTTTTATCTCCGGAACCACAGCATTTAGTATATGAACATGATATATTATTTAAAAAGGCTTTTTATGGTCCTTCAGATTCTTTGATAATATACAGGGTGTTGCATTAAAAAAATGACTTCCTACCATTTTTATATCTAGAGGTAAAATCGCGAATTTTAAGCGACCCTGTATAATTCAAAACAAATTTCTCCATACAAACTCAATATAGAGGACATTGAGGTGCACACCCTAAATTTCAAGTGTCTACAAATGCAGATAGAGCAATAAAAGGTTTTTATTTAGATACATATTTTGAACACAAAAATTGAAAATAGTTATTTACTCGAAAACCGTTAGAGATATATATAAAATATTTAGAAAGTAGTGGCGGATCCAAAAATACTAAAATATACAAGGTGTTCCATTTGAAATTTCAAATTTGATGTCTTAAATAATATCTTAAATATTTTAGATCGTTAAGCCGAGTACAGATCTGCACACGCATACGTTGAGCCAATACACATACACATGCGTGTGCAAATGTAGAAGTCGCTCTCGTGGCTTCTCGCCGCATGCGTTGCTTCTCGCGAATGACTTGTTGACTGTTTTTCAAACGCTTCAACGAAACATGCGTATGCGTTCGCGCTCAGTTTGGACAGAAACAATCGTCTGTTGTTATATTCTCGGGATTTTTGTAGTAAAAGTAATTGTTTATTGATTAAAATGGAGTGGTCCAATGAAGATTGCCTGGCGCTTATTGACCAGTATAAAAAATATTCCATATTATGGGATACAAGACACCGTGCATCCTATCGGCGCTCTTACCGGAGCGCCGTGAGCACGCACGCATACGTAGCAATAAAAATTTCCGACGAATGATCTGAGCGCGCACAGCTTGAGCACACATGCGTGTGGGTAGTCACTCAGCGTATGCGTGTGCAGATCTGTACGCGGCTTTAGATATTTTAACAAGCCATTACCTATGTTGCCAAATTTTCAAAAAATCCAACGTTTCGTTTTTGGTAAAAGTCTAAGGTACCATCGACCGTGAGACACCCTGAATATGTAATTTATTATTTTATTTAAATACTGGGTTTAAAAATACATATACTTACCCAGAAATAGATTCAATGTAAAAGTTAACATGATCAGCCGTTACAGTTCTGTGATGTGACATGTCACAATGGTTTGATAAAATAATAACAGGAATATAACCTAAAAGATTTTATTTTTTATTTACAGTGTGGTCCATTAGGTATGTAACTAATGGAAAACATTTATTTTTTGCAATTCATCAAAAAAATGTATTTTTATTCTATGTTTGTGCATAGCCTAATGGTAGGTTTACATCAGACATTATTGCATGATAATTTATGACAGACAAAATTCTGGCTAATGTGAACGGTCAAAAATTTATTTTATTTTATTTAGCTTTTTACCCGTAATTGCTTCAGCCTGGTTGTGGTCAAAAATTTATGTCCGATAGAAATTTTTTATTGTTTATTTTAGCCAGAATTTCTGTCTGACATAAATATCATGCAATAAATGTCAGGAAGCAAACCCACCATAAGACATTGTATTAGCAGTAGATAGTTATTTTTAATAAAAAGTCTTAATGGTATACAGGGTGGGTCACAAAGATTGAAAACTCCTTTAAGAGTGCTCTTATTTTAGAAATAAACAACAAAATGATAAAAGATAAATTCATGGGGCACCATAAGGAACCCAGAGACTGTTGGAAGATACGGAGTTGATTAAATTAGGGGCAAAGTTGCGAATTTTTATGCTTAACAATATTTCTACTGCTAACCAAAAAATTGCAGCCGTTTCAGATTTATCAAAAAAAACAACGAAATTTTACGAAACAGTTTTTATTGCTTTCTCGGTTTATTTAAAGATATATTTTAAAACAAATGACACATTATTATGGCACTTTTTCTCTGTTCTATAAAAAGATGTTATTAAATTTAAGATCCGACGTTTCGTCTTTTGAGCCACCATCATCAACTTTGTTTTTTTAAACTAAAGAAAGATATGAGTTTAAATTTAATAAACTTCGTAAGTATATTAATTCTTAATCCAATGACATAGCACACTTTACATTTATGTAACGTTTTAAACCGAAAATCATCATTCACACACTGCAGGTACGTAGGCATCCATTTTTTATGACGGGCTGTTTATAGAGGCGTTTTATCACACAATAAAATAAATGCTTTATTTTAATATACAGGGCAACGACATACAGGGTGTCCAGTAACTGAACCGACAAACTTTAAGTGATGATTCTAGAATAAAAATAATAGTTTAAAATTAAACACGCTTTTAACCGAACTAAATAGAAATAATTTTTCATTACGTATTTGTCACTTCAGAGTAAAAGGTAAGTGCATTGCATCATTTTTCATAACTTTTCCCTCATAGATATTTGCAAATAGAATAATTATAACATTTAATATATTAACACCCCACGCTTTTATTCTGAAGTGACAAACTCTCTTGTAATGAAAATTATTTTCTAATTTTTTAGTTCGGTTGCATATAAAAGCGTGTTTTTGGGTTTTTTAACTATTATTTATTTTTCATTTTTTAGTTCGATGGTATCAATTATTTTTTAAAATAAATGCTCCAGTTTATTCACTAAAAATTCCTTCAAGCATTTTGTCAAGTATATCATTGAGGATATGTAAAGGAATTTATTTATCCTGGCGGTCTTAATCAGGATAACGGGATACTGTTTTTAAATTATTGCATTGTCATCGGTCCTTGATACGTGCGCGAAGTTTCAAAGAAACGAATCGCTGGGTTGGTAAAATTAGGCTCAAAGATTCCGTTACATAGATATAGATAGATAGATAGTTACAACCCAAGCTAATAAAGCGTGTTAATAAGAAAAAACTTATATGACATATATTCTAAACGTCTTAGTTGAATCACAGGTGTTAAAATTTTGTAATCATCGTTTTTTACTATAACTTTTATACTAATTAAAATATTTTCTTTCTTCATCTCCTATGCATCAAAAGCCATTTGGATATACCAGAAAAAAATAAATTAAGTGGAAATATTTTAAGGAAAATGATTCGCCACGGCATTTTTCAAAATAAAAATCTTTTCTTGAATAACCGTTAAGTTAAGAACAAACTAAATTTCTTGACTCTTTGCAAAAATAAAAACCATATTTTGGCATGGTCGTTTCGTATTGCTAACTTCAAATCCTACAGTAAACGCAAAACCGTCCATCAAACAAAAACAGTCAAGAGATCAAATTTGTTTTAAACTAAACTGGGGACTCAACAAGATTTTTATTTTTTAGAAAATGCAGTGATGTACCATCTTTTCTTTAAAATATATTTACCCTAAACCCTTATGGACAACACCGGTACTTTTTTTTTTTCTGGTATGTCAAAAATTTCTGATGCATAGGAGATGTCTTCCAAATTTTTAAAATATTTTAATTGGTATAAAGTTATAGTAAAAACAATATTTTTTTTTATAATTTTTGTATCACCCTGTAGTTTAAAAACTAAGACCTTTATGACATATGTCTATATAAGTTTTTTTCTTTATTCTTAAATGTAGAATCACCCCATAAAGTTTGTCGGTTGAGTTACTGGCACCCTGTATATCAGAAAATGGAAGGTAAATTACATTGATTCTTGTAGCTTGTTAGCTAAATTATAAATAAATAAATAAAAAGAATAATAATGAGTAGTGACCTATTTTTTTATCTCTTTAACACTAATGAAGGCTTCATGCCTAAGTACAGAGTACCGTGGGTGTCGGGTTTTTAGATGTTTAACCCTTTCCACGCTGTTCCGTCAACGTTATCCAAGCACTGGAAACATGCAATTTTTTGCATTTCACAACACCTTTTTAGACAACGCGGTAGTGCCACCACGGACGTTATTCTGTAAATAACTACTACCTGTAGGCAGAATACGTTGCCAGTGGTTTGCCAAGCCATCTGTGAGATAACGAGCGATTAAATGCCAATGTCCGGTTCCGAGATTCGAACCCGGGATCGCTGCGGTGAGAAGCTGGTACGTTACCGCTGTACCACGCTCGCCACTAGTGATTGAAATGATAATGTATCATCATATGTTTTAAAATATCTTTAAAAACAAATTGAGTAAAAAATAAAACTGTTTTACAAAAATTTGATCTTTTTAGGATAATTCCGGAACTGCTGCCAATTTTTAAATTTTTAAATGAAATATTATTAAGCAAAATGTGAACTTCGCCCTAATTTAATCAACCCCTGTATCTATACTGTCTCCGAGATCCTAATGGTGCCCTTTAAATTTGCAGCACCCTGTATAAAACATTTATTTGATATTATCAAAAATACACAAATAAGATCAAATGACAAAAAATTGTTACTTTAATGTACAGGAAGCACTTTTTATGTACTAATTTTATCCGAAAATAAAATCCACTTCAGGTGTTCTACCGGTATGGAAACCAAACCGTCGACCATAGCCACATCATACACTGAATCCTTCCACTAACTTGGTATGTACTCTCCTAAAATTTACCACTGCAACGAGCCTGCATATTCAAGCAGAACTGCCGTCCGCCATATCGTACGGCGACGAGATCCCACCTCGAATATTTTCTATGCTTTTAATTCCCTATGGTCGGCCAGTTGGTTTCCTCACCTGTATATGTTTTAAAACATTCTAATCAGATCTAAATTTATATTTTGTAACTAACCAGGGATCTTTGGCAATTCTCTTTGAACATAGTCAAAGGTCCAACTTTTGGTTAAATCCAGCATCATGATGACACCATTGGTTCCCTTATAAACATCAAGGAATTCCGCATCCAGTGCTGCCTCCTCTGGCATGTCTATCTGGGAGTTTTCAAATTTCAGGCCATCGAAATGTTTTTTTCTTTTACCTTAAAAAATGGTACAAAATTTTATTTTGTTATTTAATCTATACTAATATTATAAATAATAGTTTAAAAAACTAAAAAAACACGCTTTTATATGCAACCGAACTAAAAATTAGAAAATAGTTTTTTATTACAAAGAGATTGTATTACAGTAATTAAAAGGTCAAACAATGAATCATAATTATATACCTCAAAATAGAATTATAATAAAATTTAAGATAATAACAGAATAATTCACTTCAGAGTAAAAGCGTGGGGTGCATTTTACTATTTTTTCATAACTTTTCCCTCATAGATATTTACAAATGAAATAATTATAACATTTGTAAATATCTATGAGGGAAAAGTTATGAAAAAATAGCAAAATGCACCCCACGCTTTTACTCTGAAGTGAATTATTCTGTAATTATCTTAAATTTTATTATAATTCTATTTTGAGGTATATAATTATGATTCATTGTTTGACCTTTTATTACTGTAATACAAACTATTTGTAATGAAAAATTATTTTCTAATTTTTAGTTCGGTTGCATATAAAAGCGTGTTTTTTTAGTTTTTTAAACTATTATTTATTTTTCATTTTTATAGTTTGATATATCCATTAGTTTTTTGCGGACATGTGATATTGAAATGTTTTACGAACTATTTTGTAATCTAATCATTTCATTTAAAGCTTCACTGTTGCATGGGGTTTCAGAACGCAACTACTCCGAACAAGTTTCTGTCAGCCTTATGCTGAGAGTACGTCCGAAACTGCACGCATGCGCAGATCGCGCACTAGCTCTTTCTCTGTTACTCTCCTACAGAAAATCTATAAAGGAATTTATTTATCCTGGCGATCCTAATCACGATAACGGGATACTGTTTGCAGATTATTGCATTGTCATGGGTCCCTAATACGTGTGCAAAGTTTCAAAGAAATCTAATCGCTGGAAGTTGGTGAAAATTAAGCTTAAAGATTCCGTTACATACATACATACATACAACCCAAGCTAATAAAAGCGTGTTAATATAAAGGGGTAAAGTTTGTGTGTTTGTAGAGGCTAATCTTCAGAAATACTGAACCGATTAAAAAAAATTTTTTACAATCAGAAATCTACCCTATTCAGGAGTGTTATGGGCTATATTATATTATGATTCAAGATCAGAGTAAAAAATGTAATTAACGCCCAACGAAGTAGGCACGGGTTGGCTAGTGTAAAATAAATTGAACAATAAAATGTATACCTTTATCAACTACATCCCATACTTCAACTTTGACAATGTCATCAGTGGCCTTGTAGTTCCACTGAATTGAAGTTACCTGTATTTCTTCAGTTGGAATATATTCTTCGATAAATTTCTTTCCTTGCAAACGGTGAAAAAGACAAGTTTTTCCTACATTTCTGTCACCTTTTATTATAATTTTCATAAATGGTGCAAAATACATAGAAAATGGGGTGTTAAAAGGTGAAAATCAAATATTGTGGGCCAATCTTGGCTTTAAAATCAAGAATTGTGTTCAAAAGAAGGGGAATATAAAGTAAAAATATGATGAGTTTGATTTCTCACTTTAATGTGATGGGTATCTCGGGGACAAAACGTTAAAAAAAAAAAATAATTTGTCTGCAAAGTCGGTTTACTGACGATAGTTGGACGTGACAACGTCATAAGAAAATACTGATGGAATGGTTTGCATTTTTCAAAAGAAAATTAAACAATTTACACCACATTCACTTTTCTCTGCGCTTCCCACTTGACGAAAACATGTAAATGTATTGTTGTATAGTAGGCGGACTGCTTAAAGTAGGAGAGAAGCAGCTTGGCGATCAGCATCCGCAAAAAACCCCTAGAGGCAAAATTTCATCAAACTCGGAGTTGTTCCCAACTTTCTCAGACAATTTGTTCTTGAGATATGTCATCTTTGATAAAAGCAAATCATTGCCATACCTATAGATCACACAATAATTATCTTCATCATATTTATCAAGAGGATTTCCAAAGGGTGCAACTAGAATAATTTATTTAATAGTAAATCAGTATGGCCGCCGCACCATGAAACAACACCTGTTTGCTTATGGTTAAGGTTAAGAAAGCTTGTCTTGTTTTTAGTGATTCTTTCCGTTGTTTTATGAACTAATTTATGTTTTAGAGAAAATACATACACCAGGTAAGTTGTTAATAATAATATAACACGTTTATTTCGTAATTTAAACCTAAAAAGTAACCCTAAAGGGGGTGGCAATTTTACTGGACCTCACATTCCATATAAATCCAATAGTTGCCTTTGGTGGCAATTACTGTGGTATTCTCTAAAGACTTATTTGGAGCTAAATAATGTGCAGATATAGGTGTTCATTGTACTGCTATATATATATGGTATCAAATTCAGAAGTGGATATGTTTTACAAATCCAGTAGTTGCTGCACTACCGTAATACAGTGGCGAATTACTGGTTGAGTATGATGGCAATTATTAGCTTCGGAGTTCGTGACAGAATGGAGAAAGCAAAAAAACCATTTTCGTTATTCCGAAAAAAGATCTGATGTCAGCAATCGACGCCTGTCGGAATGGAATGCCTTTTTCTATGGTTGCAAAGATTTTTGGCGTTCCAAAGGAACACCCTGAAAAAACAAAGTTCAAGGGAAACACCGTTGGAGCGAAAATGGGCCCTCCTTCAATCTTGTCAAAAACTGAAGAGAGTGCCTTAGTCAAGTGGATCATTGAAATAACTAAAAGGGGATTCGATGCATAAAGATAATCTTCTGATTACAGTTCAAAAAGAATAATTGTACACCTTGCAGTGAAACATCTACTTCGAGCGTTGCAACACTCTTAAACGTGCGTTAATATGGCCCGAAAAAGACAGGAAATGGACTTAAGCGTAAGAGAAATATTGAAAAAGACCCCTTCAGTAGTTACATCGAAAGAATGGAAAAGTTTATGTTACAAAGGAAACAAAAAGAGGGGATGAAAGAAAAAAGAAGAAAGAAGAGAGGAAAACAACTAAGACTTGAGAAAAAAGAGAAAAAATTCAAAGATATAGAGAACAAAAAAGCCTATATGCAACAAAAGAAAGCCAAGGAGTCCAAGAATTTAAAGAAAGTGACACTCAGTGATGATGATAATGAGATAGTGGAATATGCTGACAGTGCTTCTTTTGCTCCGACGTTTCTGATTTGGAAAAGTCGGCTTCTCCTGAAACTCTCAATTTACATAGAATCCAAAACTCCAAGTAGAGCTATTAACAGAACATTACTATAGCGTATACTACGGATGAACAATTTTTATAGGTAGAATTATTCACATTGATAATGAAAAAGAAAACTGCTAACATAAAATTTTTAAAAGAAGTAACGGAAAATTCTTTCCTTTGGCCTGCGAAAAATGATATTGATGAAGTTCAACTATACAGAATTCTTTTTGGACCTGTAGATTTATTGGGCAACGATCCGTTTTCAATTGAAAATATGATTTTAAAGAAAATTAAAACTGCATATAGAAGCTTTAAATCGCAAAATAAAAGTGTAAAATAATTTTCCAATTGGGTATGTTAAAATTGTTTTCCCTATGTTCTTTTTATTTTTTTTATAATCTGAAACGTATTAAAACTTAATAAATCGTTACCTAATAATAACAATACTGTATTTGGTTATTTATGCATTAAAGTTTTTATGAATATCATTTGACGTGTTTCATTTCTTAATGGCAATTATTGGTCTTTTTATCTGTCAATTACTAGATTTTTTTTTTATTCACAGGTGTCAATTATAGGTTCCGGGAGATAAATTTTTGAAACATGCTTTATTAAAAATATTAATACATTATTGTTTTTTCAAACTGGGAATTGTTTTTAGAAAGTTCAATAAAGACCTTTCATTGTTGCTTCATCCAAAAACTAATTTTTTATTATTATAAGTCACAATTTGGCTAAAGATGTTCTTATAATGGCAATTACTGGTATTAGGATTAGACAATTACAAACATCTTGACTGAGAAAATTAATTGTTTTTATTAAACTATGTACAAATAGTTTAAATAATGACCATTTTGAACCAATAAAATAAAATACTTACTGTTGTACTGAATACCCTTAGCAAACTTTTTTGCAGTGATGAGGACATTGCTTGAACATTGGAACTTTTTCCATTTCCAGAATTGTTTGTTGGCCCATCTCCTTTACTTGCAAGCCTTTTAATTGCAGAAAACATCTTACCTCTACCTTATGGTCAACTTTCTTTTAAATGTTACAGAAAACAGATTAAACCACCTACACTAACATTATTGATCTTATAGGAATCGTTCATGTTTTTAATTGGGACTTGTTAAGTTAAAATTTTCCAGGAACATTTTTACTTATTATAAATTAAACTGAAAAGTAAAATAAGTATCTACAATAATTTATCTATTATTTATGTTTTTTCAAGATAACAGTATCAATATTGTAAATAAAAATTAGAAAATATCATTTTGACAATCAGCTGATTTTTGACAGTAAAAAAAGCAAATTTAGATTAGGAGAGGATTACGAAAATCTGAAATACCTATTGAACGCATATCGATATGTTTGCCCATTCTTATCAATTCAAGGTGTCTTGTCACTGTCAATCAGTGACAATCAGCTGTGGTCCGAAAGTTTGCCGAGTTTTATGTGAAAACCTCTAAAATTGTGTGTTTCCTTAGTTTACAGAATAATAAACTTTCTGAAAAGGCTTTAGGTAAAATAATTTAAACGTACACATGATTAAATCGAAGAAAAATATTGCCAAAATCTAATACTGCAAAAAATTAACGTGCGTATGGGAGCAATAATCTTTTATCTATACTTTTTGTAGAAGTCGATTATTTTAACGGTACTTTACACAGATCTATTTAAAGCTTGATTATATTTAAAATATATTATTAATTTGGCGCATTTGATATTTAGTCTGAGTCAGTACAAAGGAATGTACAGAGTTAAAAATTGCAAAAGTTAGCTATTACTATTATTTTTTTTTGTTGCATATTATTTTTACGTCTCGTATACATTTCGCAATAGGAGTAAGATAAAAATTTGATAGCTTTACTTTAGACTACTGGTTGTTGTTGGAATTATTATACAGTATGTCCAGTGTGCACGGATGTACTTACAATATTATAACAGCACAAATAGACAACACATTTTATGTTCAAGAAAGGTCTATATGGCAAATGCTTTTTCTCCTTAGAAAAACAGGGATCCCAAAAAATACAAACATGTGAAAATAGACCACATAAAATCAACAAAAATTTCGTTTATTATTAACATCAAGCCAAGTTCAAGCAATGGAACTGGCTACAGTGCCGCTTGTAATATTACATGAACCACTTGGTGCCACTTTTGACCCCTTCATATCTCAAAACCTAATGAAATTAAACATATGAAACTACATGCTTTTATTTATATCCTTAAGAGCAACTAGTAGCTCAACTTTTATAAAACTAGCTCAAACGGTTATAAAGATATGAAGGTACAATTTTCCTCTGACTGGGGCACATTCAGAATCGACGCCCAAGTTCGATATAGCGGTTTTCGCTATTATAAGAGATTTTCGAAAAATTCTTTTTCAGGGCGTTTCTATAGGTCGATTATGACACAAATCTGTGTGCGCGTTTTCAAAATCCATTTCTATAATTTATTATTAATAAAAACATATTTACGGGACGGTGGAGTGAACAGGGGTGCTGGGTGGGGACAAAACAGTATAAATCCAACGTCAAACACAAGAAAACATTAATACACTGCACTCGGGGCACATGAAAAATGTAAATTAATTTTGAAAAGTATTAAATTTTTCGAAAAACTATCCCACACATATGAGATATCTCGTCCGCCATTAATTAAAGAAGGAAAATTCATTTTGGTCAGCTGATAACATGAAGTTCGTCATTATAAAAATGACAGTCTTGATAGAAGCAGCGTTGCCAAACTTCTTATGAAGAATTAACACCAAGCCTATTTCGGGGATTATCCACCATTTCCATGAGAAACAATGGTATTTTTGTAGAAATGCCTCCTTCTTTATGTTTAGGTATTTTCCTTTTTCTCTACAAATTATAATAGGAAGAAGGAATAACTTAATTTTCATATGAATTTTGTCCTGTATCTTCCTTTTTTTTAAGCTATTGACACTTTCTCACTTTATTTGGCAACATCGCAAGACATTTACAGTTCTATTGCAAACTCTTCTTTTTTATGCAGTGACAGCCATGGCGGGATTGTTGTACTATTATTTATTTTTAATTTTTTTAAACAATTTTTGGACATTTTTGTAAACAGAAAGTGCGGTGTGTACTGTGAAATACTGTTTTTGGGCGTTTAATGTAGGATTTCTACTGTTTCGTCCCCACCCAGCACCCCTGTTCACTCCACCGTCCCGTAAATATGTTTTTATTAATAATAAATTATAGAAATGGATTTTGGAAAACGCGCACACAGATTTGTGTCATAATCGACCTATAGAAACTCCTTTGAAAGGACAGAAAAACATTTTGTTTTTATAAAAAAATAGGCAATAAATCAATAAAAATGTGTTTACTGAAATTCAGTTACTAGATCATTAAAAAAAAAAATCATGTATATTTTTTGTAGCACAGTTCTCCTAAGATCTTCACTTAGCTTTTTAAATATAAAGATTTTTTATACATAAGAAGGTTTATTTAAATACTTTTTTTGCAGCTATGGCAACCACATTGTCGATAGAAGATAGACTAAAAAGAATTATCTACATAAACAATGCTCACTACCAGTTTTTTGTTGGTAACCCTGATGAATACCAGAAAGATATGTCCGAGGAACGACAAGGCGCTCTAAAAGCCACCATTGAAAATGACCTTAAAGAACTATTTGCAGTTCTCGAAGCAGCCAATGCAGACAAAAACTTACCGAGAAGATCTGTAATATTTCTAGTTTTGGGAAAGTTAATGCACAATGAAAATTTAACCTCCGAATTAAAATCAAAAGTTACAGCGAAAGTGTTGGAGCTGTGTCAAAACGATGAAGATTTTTTTGATTTTATCAAGTATTACACTGAATTAAGAATGAAAAATAAAATGCCTTCTTCGGTAGAAAAAGCTGTAAGGAAGTTTTACACAAAGAAGAGTCCCTTGGAACTAGCGCATTCTGTTGCCAAGTTTCATTCTTACCACAAATGGACACATAAAGATTTGATCAAGTTGGCACATGTAAAATCTGATTCTCCATGTAGGTATTTTGTTTTAAGTGCTTAGAGTATAAGGTAACATTGTAGGGATAAGACAAAGTTATCAGGGTGTTCGAAAAATACACGGCCAAATTTTAGGAGGTGATTCCTCATTGAAAAATATGAAAAAAGTTCCTATAAACATGGGTCCGAAAATGCATAGTTTCTAAGATACAGGGTGTCCAACATTTAGGTTCAACATTCACCTTCTTTAATCTTCAGTTGACCTTCACTTTTTAATGTCATTAGATAGTCCTTAAAAAGTTAAGATAGGAAAGTAAAATTAATTTTGCTCTATCTTTAACTGTTTTTGCTCAGTAAATCGTCAAAATTCAAAAATTCCGTCCCAAGAAACATGCAATAAAGTGGTTTTTATTTTTTTCTCGAAAACGAAGCAAGATACAAAAAATTTCAAGAGATAAAAAAGTTGTATTTTCAGTTGCTTATTCTAAAAAAAAATAAAAAAGTTACAAAAAAGTCAGTGGCGTACATTTTTTACAATTATTTTCGATAAGATGTCCCGTGAGACGCCACTGGACTTAATAATTTTAATTTAATTATGCCTAACTTTGGCCCTTATTACTAGAAATAACACTGAAAAATTTCAAGAAAATCGGTTTCAGGGTATTCAAGATAATTACAAAAGAAATATTTTTTAAAAAAGTTTAACACCCTGTATCTTGGAAACTATGCATTTTCGGACCCGTGTTTATAGGAACTTTTTTCATATTTTTCAATGAGGAATCACCTCCTGAAATTTGGCCGTGCATTTTTCGAGACACCCTCTGCTCAGATTTTCCTTTTTAGGTCTTTGGTTTTGTTTAACACACTTTAATATATCACAGGTCGTTTTTAATTTTAAAAATTATATCACAGTTTATCATTTATTGATTAATAATTATTCTTTCATCACAGGTCTATCACAGATATTCATTATTAAACTTTGATCACATTGAATAATGCACCAATACCGATTCCATTGCTTTCAAATCCCGATCCACTTTATTTTTAAATTGATTGATATTCAGAGATGCAACAGTATCTTCCTGTAAGCCATTCCATACATACACCACCCGATTCGTGATGAAGTTACGTCTTTGTAGTTTGTTGCATCTCTCTTTCTAGCTTTTTGGAGTGACCTCTCAAATCCCTGGTAATACTCAGATGAAACAAGTCCAAATCACAGGTGTAATAACCGCCTGTGATTTTAAAAACTTCAATCAGATCACCTCTCAGTCTTCTCTCTCTCAAGTTTGGTAGCCTCATTCTACTAAGTCGGGTAATATAATCTAAGTTCTTCAATTCTGGGGGTATTTTTGTAACCCGTCTCTGTACCCTTTCTATAAGCTCTATATCTTTTATGTAATATGGACTCCATATACACTGAGCATACTCAATTTTGGTCTTATATACGATTTATAAAGCTTTGTAATCATTTCAATCGAGTGATCACTAAAGGCCTTCTGTATGAGATAGATCATGATATTAGCCTTTTTAACCATCTCTGAGATGTGTGTCTCCCACTTCAAATCCTTAGTTACCACAACACCCAAATCTTTTTGTTCTTCACAGATCTTAATGGTTCATTGTTTAGGTAGTATAATTTGAGTGGATTATTGGCATCTATATGCAGAACAGTGCACTTTCTCACATTCAGGGAAGAAGCCAAGTCCTGGACCAGTTTTCCAACATGGACAAGTCCTGCAGCAGTTCATCATATTTATCTAGAGGGTTGCAATATATTTTAGTATCATCTGCGAACAGTGTTATGTTAGTTTTGATCATTTTTGCCAAATCACTTGTATATATTAGGAAAAGCAATGGACCCAGAACGGATCCCTGACATACTCCACTTGTTACGGCATGATCCCTGAATAGTGTCCATTAACACGGACTGACAGAAGCGTCTATGGTTCAAAAGGACTCTATCCAACTGTGCCTGTAGTACGTCTGCGCTCAAAATGCTCCATTTTTGACAAGAGCCTATTTTATATATATTTTAGTATCTTTCCGTATGGTAACTGATTAGCTATAAATTGTTAGAGTATTGTTCAAAGTATTACAGTATTGTAAAAAT
>JACEGR010002361.1:0-49542 GCA_014170235.1 Listronotus bonariensis
TGTATTTAATAGGTCAGGACTTGCTGTTTCAACATAGATTTACAACAAAAAAACAAGGTAAGAAATCTTAACATGTTTGACAGTAGTGAAATTGAAATGTTTGAATTGTTTTTGTAGTTTTTATCTTAAAAAATAGAAAAAGTGCGAAAACGAGCTTTCGATCATATTTTGGAAGCTGCAGCTGAAGCCAACCTATAGACTTTTTCTGTAATTTCCTGACGAAGATTTTTTTATCTTTGGATAAACCACGAAGGCTAAAAGCCTAAATACTAACGTACCGTGGGTGTCTTAAGCGAGGTAAGAGGGAGTTTGTTGACACGGGACTAAAATACTTGAAGATTTGGGGGAAGGAAAGACCTCCGCGGGCAGCAGGTTCCACAATCTAGAAACTCTAGGGATAAAAGAACGAACAAAGTGAGAAGTTCGGGACTTGTCCAGTTGGACCGTATAAGGATGCATACGAACCACAAGTTTCTCTGTTGGGAACCGTGAGTGGAGGAACCATACTGGACAATTCCTCAGAGCAGAAGCCATGGAAGTACCCATAAAAAGCGATAAATCCCCCACAGCCCGACGATGGGCAAGTAAGGGAAGCCTTTCTGTAAGTGAAGGATCATTAATGAGACGAATAGCTCTTCTTTGAATAGAATCAAGAATGCTTAGGGTTGTGGGGGACGCCATGCCCCAGATATGAGAACAATATTCTAAGGGAGGTCGGATTTGGGACACATATAAAGTGTATAAATTAGAAGGAGAGAAATACTTTTTGGCTCGAAAGAGAAATTCAAGCTTTTTTGAAGCTGCCGTGGCTATATATAGATACAATGTGTTAAGTTTACTTTCAAATGTGACGCCCACAAGATTGAAGGTGTCTTTGCTCTGTAAAACTTGGCCGCTCATAAGTAGAGGATGAGTATTTGATGACTCTTTTCGCGACAAGGAACATGATTGTGTTTTGGATGCATTAAAATGGACGAGATTTTTGGCGCCCCAATCCAATATTAAATTAAGATCCTGCGAAAGAGATATCTGGATCGCTCTGCGTTTGATCTCCAAGTTAGGTTTAGTGATGGGTTTAGGAACCTAAAAACTGGAGTGAAGGGTACTATCGTCGGCGAAACTATGAATGGAACGAGAGAAGGTCGTTGATGTAAAGAAGAAACAGCGTTGGTGCCAAAACTGAGCCCTGAGGGACTCCAGCATTTACTTGGTGAAAGCTTTGAAGAATGGCCGTCCACAATAACTGATATACGTCGATCAGAAGATTTGAAATACTGTATAAGCATTTTGCTCAGTAAGCTTATCAAAAGAAGTTTTCTGGAATATTTTTGGACCTAAGTAAAATTATAACGCCCAATACCCTTTGCTCTGAATCTCTGCGATAGACGCTGCGATAAAAATAAATTAAAATATTAATAAAGGATAATTTTACAAACCACTTATGCGTAGGGGAGGTCCGGGAAGCCCAGTCCACCTAAGCAAATTTGAATATTGTGAAGTTTCAGTAACATATGGGTCTCTATTAAAAACGGCGTTGATTGCTCAAAGATATTGTTTATATGAAGGTATGGTTAATTTTTGGATAAGTCAACGTTTTCAGTAAAAAACTTTACGTTTTTCAGACCCTACCAATGGACGGAGATGCTCGATAGGTTGGATAACGCCGCCCTCCAATTAAGATATTTTTTACCATAAAATAAAACATTTTAAAATAAATTATGCGACTGACATCAAATTTTAAAGGAAACGATTTTTCTCTTCTCATTGCGTTATTTTTAAAACAAAATTGGGGATTTTCTATACCGGGTAATGCATCGCCGGGCGGGACATAGGAAATCCCATGTAATTTTTAATGGGGTCAATTATTGGCTCCCGTAATTATTTTAGAGAAAAATTCTATTCAAGTTTATTGAAGAGCATGCAAATCTACGTCCATGGTAAAAACTTTATATTTTTCGGTTAACCCGTTTGCTAGTTAGATGCTAATATATTTTTAAAAATTGTTACATTATTATCGCCTCATATTTATGAACAACAATACAAATTCCAGTTAGTGTGACATAACGTTGTCATTTTGAAATTTAGTGCTTTATTATTATTTCCTAAATCTTAAGTTTATTTCCAACATATTAATTATTGTAATGATATTAATAATTTATTGAAGCATGTAAATATTGTAAGTGTCATAAGTTCTTGAAATTTGTTACTCTAGTTTAGTTTAACTTAATTCGTTTGTATAAATACAACTTTAATCTTTTCACTGTACAATTTTTTGATAATAATAAAGCACTAAATTTCAAAATGACAACGTTATGTCACGCTAACTGGTATTTTTATTGTTGTTCATATATATGAGGCGAAAATAATGTAACAATTTTTAAAAATATATTAGCATCTAACTAGCAAGCGGGTTAACCGAAAAATCTAAAGTTTTACCATGGACATAGATTTGCATGCTCTTCAATAAACTTCAATAGAATTTTTCTCTAAAATAATTAGGGAGCCAATAATTGAACCCATTAAAAATTACATGGTATTCCTATGTCCCGCCCGGCGATGCATCACCCGGTATATAGGTACATTAGTTCACGGCTTAAAAATAACACAATGAGAAGAAAAAATCGTTTGTTTGTAAAACCTGACGTAAGTCGCTTACGGTGTTTTGTCAAAAACCCATTGATATACTTATGGTTAGGTGCCACCTTAGCCAGAGCAATTTTCTCCGTGCGGTCTTACCCGATAACGCATTTTTTTCTGTAAAATTGCACTATTCTTTAAAAGCCCTACAAGGCATAATACTGTAATCCCGGAGCTCCTATTTTCCACCAAGAAAATTTTTGAAGAGCAAAAAAAAGGTCTTTTGCTCCGTAGCGCCGAATTTAAAAAAAAGGTCATTCTCCCCTATTCACGCCTATTTGCCTATTTTATTCCAAAGCATCTTATTCACACAGGAATGAGTCACCAAAAATTCCCTCGCAACCTACACTTTTTAAAAACTTAAAAACTCCCCTGTCTAGCGCCTATTACACCCCTGTCTGGCGTCTATTACTCCCCTGTTTGGCGCCTATTTTTTTATGGCGCCCTAGGCTGTAGCCTAGTCAGCCTAATGAATAATACGGCCCAGGGTTAAAACGGTTTCGCCGAGCGCAGATCAGCTAAGTTAGCATTTTAGCTTTATTGTTTGTATTAAGTGATAGATATCGAACCGATTACAGGTGGTGTTATGAGGGTGGACTGCGTTACCCAGGCGGAGCTTTCCGGACCTCCCCTAGACGATAAAAATCACCCTGTATAAAGATCCTTTTACACGTGCGAAAACTCTACACGTGATTATAAGTATTAGACAAGCCCTAAGGCCACATAATTATTTTATAGCCTTAATACTCTCGTAAGTACGAACTAATCTTTCTAATTTGACATTTAAAATTATTTATTATTAACGACACCAGCCTATAATATCGCGTTTCATTAACAGGATTACCTTCTTTGAAGTTAACATTCTAAACGGAATTAAATCTGGCAGGTAATCAGTCCGAGTTAATTAAAGCAATATTTATTTGGAACATACGGAAAATATAACTTGTTCAAAAAAGTAAATATTTTTATTTTTTAAAATTTACTTTTACAAAAATTAAAAATATTAATAGATTTGAAACAGTGCCGGATCAAGGTTAATCCGGGGGCGTAAATTGAAGAATAAAAGAAAGTAGAACTTAAATTTTTTTCTGAGGACCTTTTTGTTGCTGTTCAATTTTTTCTAGGAGAAGAAATTTATTATTAGTTAGTGCTGTTTCAATTCAACACTGATCACAAGCAGGTCGGACGAGACAGCGTTGAAAGCGGTACTAATTACCGGGGCCCGGACCGAAAGGGTAAGCGGAAGATGGAGAACTGAAATAATAGGGAATTTGCGACTTCCATTTTTTGTGAGAAGGAGAGACTTTTCTTTTTTTTTTGACGTCAAAATTTGTCTTGGGGTATTTTTTTATTTTAGCGGGTAAGGGAACCCGTATTTTTTCTTTACACCAGGGCCCCATAGGGCTCTCGGTGGCACTAATCACAAGGGCGCAACATTAACTGTTTTTTTCAGTAAAAATTTGATTTGTACTGAATGAAAAAACTCTCCAGCGTTGCCTCATAAATTATATAAAGAAATTGTGGTAAAAAGTTCAAAAAAGATCGGTGCAGAAGTTTTGAAGTTATGATGGCAACTGACTTTAAAAACGTGAGTTGTGGGGTAAGCATGGAGAATGAAAAGTTTAAAGGAGTCATGAATGAGCCGTGGTTACTTAAACCGGTGTATCTTAGTCAGGTTTGCTCCGATTCATTTCAAATTTTTACACAGATTCTTAAAATTTTACTCATTTATAAAATTAAATTAATTAAAACAAAAAAAAATACCCTACCCCTCTCTTATAGTATAGGAGGTAGCAACGTTTTTAAAAACGAATTTTAGGTCAGCTGATTTTTTGATATATTGTTCTTCTTACTCTTCTGGATAGACCCTGGGATGTCTGGCTGGCGGTATTGATTTGCATCCTACCTGTACAGGTAATATTCCAAAAATTTGAAAACATTTTAAAAAACACAATTTTCAATTTCTTATCTTTAGGTAGGTTTACTAAACATATTTTTTTTATTGCTAGACACTTTTATCATTGCTAATTATACAGTCTAGGATCTACCCGAAAGGGGAGGGAGAACAACATATCCAAAAATCAGCCAACCTAAGATTCTTGTTTACCCGCGACGTTGCTACCTCCCGGACTATTAATACCATACAAAAACAAACATACCTTTAGACACTACTTTTAGTAGTGTACATTACTTTATAATTTTCTCTTATATCCATCTACCACAATATTCTGAATCTAACTTTCATGACACAGTTTTGTTGCACATTTAAAAAAAAATAAAAGTAAATAAATTTTATAACAAAATCACAAAATTTACTAAGTAATCAATTGAATGATAATCTCTTGGTTAAACCGAGAGTGAACTGACTAGTATTTCTTTTTACAGTATAAAACAAATAGTCTAAGATAAAAGATCTTGACTTCCATAGAAACATATGGCGACGAAAAAAATCACATATGCTTTATTTTACACAATATGCGTTTTTAGAATAGTAATATTATATTAATCTTTTAAAAATGACAACATTATATTTTCAAGATAATCAGACAACAGTGCTAAAATCACTTTTTAATTAGAAATGTCACATGCCTAGGGTGGCCATCCGTCCCGCTGTATCGGGACTGTCACCAATATTAGACCCTATGTCCCGACGCGACGCCGACGTCCCGATTTCATAGCAAAAAGTCCCGATATACGATATGGAACAAAATATTTAATTTTTTATTAACCCCTCTATCAGAATTAATCAAAATAAGTAATGAAAATACTTATTTTCAATTTCTTCACATAATATCATTTTTTCATAAATGGCAAGTCAGCGGACCAACGAAAGGAATCGCCTGTTGGCAGAATCTGTCGAAGCAATTTTGCAATATTGGTATAACTTTAACACATTTTTTGAAATTTTTTGGCATACAAGAAAAAAATTAATTCATACCAGTGTTGTTTATAAGAGGTTTAAGGTGAATATTTTTAGAAAAAAATGGTAAGCCACGGCATTAAAAAAAAATATTTCTTAAAATTTCCATTTAGTTTGACACATTTAATCTCTTGACTTTTATCCATTTAATGCACGGTTTTCGCGTAAATAAATAAAAAAACATTTCTCGGCATGGTCAAATCCTTATCTAATTAAAGAATAAATATCGAAGGTATTTTTTCTCTGTAGAATTTGATATATTGATTATACGAAATGACCGTGCCGACGAATGGTTTTTATTTATTTACGCAAAAACCGTGCATCAAATAAAAAAGTCAAAGGATCAAATTTGTTCCAAACCTAATGAGAATTTTTTAAAACGATTTTTTTTAAATGCGGTGGCGTACCATTTTTTTATTTAAAAATACTTAACTTAAACCTCTCACGGACGTCATTAGTAATTTTTTTATTTTTTCTTGTATGCTAAAAAATGTTAGGCATTTAATGATGATATGGCCATACTCCTGGCTAGTCCGACGGAGGACCGTTTTTATTTTTCTTTTTTTTTTTTGCTTTTTAAATACGTGGGAAAGAGGTTTTTGTAATTTTATAAAGATTAAAATCTTCTTTTTTGCTCTTCAAAAATTTGATCCTTTGAACCTCCTTTAAAATTTTATTTCTTTCTAGGAGCGCCAAAAAAATTTTTCGTTTTTTACCCACACACTTTTCCTCGGCCTATGGCCCCACCCTCAGAAAGTCGATAAGACCGCCCCTGCCTTTTCCTCTTGGGTTTTATCGATAACGTAATTCTAAAATTCTAAATATCATTCAAAGATGTCATCTCCAATGGGTTTAAATAAATTATCGAAAATTACGGAAAAAAGGGAAAAACATTATTTATTGCCAAACATTTATTTTATTCTCGCTGCATTACTAAAATAAAAATTAAAAAAGTTCGCAAAAAGCTGCCCAGACTCCGAAAACAAGTAAACTTAAACCATTACATTGATCTTTAAAGGCATACTAAACGCACTTAACACCATAATCGTATTCAATATCTTAATATGTCGGCACCGATTTTATTTTTGTAAAATGCCCCATTACACGCTTTAAAAACATTTTCCAAAACTTAAAAGTAAAAAACTTCGGGCTAAATTGACGAGAAATCGACATGCTGACATAAAGTAAACGCTGAAATAGCGTAGCTAATTTTATAGCACGTTTTAAAAGGAAAGTCAAGGATTCGGAAGTGTTTGAGGCTTGAAGCAGAAGGCTGAAGGCTGGTATTAAGTAATTTAGGCTAGATAAGGTGTAAAAATACAGGATTTTATGTTTTATTTGATTTCTGGGAGATTAAATTTAAACAAAATATTATTTGTCTTTTCTATAGAAATTCTAAAAATTCTTAAAAATTAAAAAGTTTATTTAACATTTTAAGAAAATTAAAATATTTTAATTCTACTATTCTGCTCTTACACAATATAATAAAAGTTATTATTACTTTAAAAGAAATAAAATAATGAAATATTCAATATTAAGTTACTTACAATACAGAGGTTTCAATCTATAAACAAAGGTTCATTAGCACTCGGTTGAAATCATTTTAATGCAATAAAATAAAATCTTAACAAGACGCAAGACGAGAACTGGGCCAATGGTTGCGTCTCAAAAATGTGGTAAATAGTTAACCAAAAATGTGGTAAACAGTTTACCTAAAAACTTTCTTGTAAATTGGTAATAAAACTGAAAAAATAAATAAAAATGAAATGTTTGATGGACACTTTAGAGTTTGACATTACTTTTGAAAAAATTAACTGGTAAAAGATACACCTATTAGGTATCTTAACCAGATAAAAAGAATAGTTAAAATTGTTTAGCCATAAAATAAAGTATTTTATGTTTTATTTGTTTTCTCTCCCAGAAAACAAATAAATAGGTGTATCTTTTACCAGTTAATTTTTTCAAAAGTAATGTCAAACTCTAAAGTGTCCATCAGACATTTCATTTTTAATTTTTTTTTCATTTTTCTAACAAGTTTACAAGTAAGTTTTTAGGTAAACTGTTAACCACATTTTTGGTAAACTATTTACCACATTTTTGAGACGCAACCATCTGCCCAGTTCTCTTCTGGCGTCTTGTTAAGATTTTATTTTATTGCATTAAAATGATTTCAACCGAGTGCTAATGAACCTTTGATTATAGATTGAAACCTTTGTATTGTAAGTAACTTAATATTGAATATTTCATTATTTTATTTCTTTTAACGTAATAATAACTTTTATTATATTGTATAAGAGCAGAATAGTTCTTCATAATGTATAAAAGTTTTAATTTTCTTAAAATGTTAAATAAACTTTTTAATTTTATTCTGGAGAAAAGCAAAATAATATTTTGTTTAAAATACAGGATGTCTTTAAAATATTTAGACAGACTCCTGACGCTAATGTATGTACAGGGTCATCCAACAAGGACTGAACAGGGGCTTAATTTTAACTTTCCCTGTATTTTTCAAAAAATCCAAGATAGCAGTTTGGCGTAACTTTTTATGCTCTTTTTGAAAATAGTACTTCGAAAAAAATGGACTCCGAAACAAAGAGTTACGGCATGCAACTTTGTTTTTTAAATGGAATGCCCCACTTTTTATTTCATATTTGAAAAGAGGCTATCTTTTTACGTAAAAGCTGCTATATATTTTATTTATTTATCTTATTTAAATATGTTTATTTTTCAGAAGAAATTATCGTATTTCCAAATTTTTTCCCGCCGATATAAGGTAAAAATTACCTACCTACTAGGTAAAACCTACACCTGCTGAATATCTGTTAGTGTCATACCAGTTATGTTTCAGAAAGAAAAGTCAAGTAATTAAATTAAAGTATTTATTAAAGGGAAATATTTATTAAAACGTTTAAAAATGATTATTTACACTAAATTATACAAAAAATACAACAAAACAGAAGTCTCAAGAATCTCGATTTATATATAATTTTAAACCGACAACAAATTGGCTATTTAACAAAAAGAAGTTTAATAAAATAAATGTCAATAATTGGGCTTCATACTGGTCACTAATAACTTAAATGTTGAATGTGTCCCCCATTATTTTCAAAACAACATTGATACGCTCTCTGAAGTCGTTCTAAACTGGCCGCTAAAATATGGTTTTCATCATTTAATCTACGAACTTCGTTTACAATTTTGTCTCTTATTTCTTCAATATTTTCGTTTCTTTGGTGGTAGGCTACATTTTTAAGGTGACCCCAAAGAAATGAGTCCAAAAGTGAAAGCTCTGGACTATTTGGTGGCCAAGCAACTGTTCCATTTCGTCCAATCCATTCAGTATACCGCTCATTTAAAAAATTAACAACAGCCTGGGTAGTGTGGGGAGGTGCTCCGTCCTGTTGCCAAATGATTGAACGGTAGGTTTCCAGAGGCAGTTCTTCTAAAAGATTTTCGATTTCGTTTTCCAAAAAATTATGGTACCTTTGACCAGTTAACGTTCCGTGATAAAATATTGGACCCAAAATTTTGGTATTTAACATTCCGCACCAAACATTAATGGAAGTTCTACCTTGCTTTTTATTTCCAAAAATTTTCTAGGATTTTGAGTTGCCCAGTGATGTTTATTATGGCGGTTAAACATGCCAGAAGTTGTAAAACAAGCTTCATCCGTCCATAAATTTTTTTAAAAAGGTCTGGGTCATGATCTTGCTCTCTAATTAGAATTTCTGCAACAAATCTAAATCGAGATTCTTTTTGCTGCGGTGATATTTTTTGAACGGGAAGGATGCGAAATGGGAACATCTTATTTTTTATTAATGTTCTATGGACTGTTCCGTAGCTAACATTTCTTCTTGTAAAACCATACTGAACATCTCGAACTGCGTCGGAAATCGAATTATTAGGGCTATTAGTAAAATAATTTATAATAGAATTTTCCCGTAATCTTCGTCTTGGCATAGTTTTTTCTTGTCCTGTAACGATTTTGTCTCTTCAAATAATTTTTTTATTCTTAAAATTGTGTTTATTGATATGTTTCTTTGGACGGCAGCAAAATATCTACGTTTAGTCTCTCTGGCGTTCTCTTGGCATTTGTAAAATAGGGTAATAATTTGTAGACGGTCCTCTAATGAGTATTTCATTTTGAGTAATTTTATTTACAAACAAATAATAAATATAGCTAGACAGTGACAAATACCCACACAGGTTATACAGGTGTAGGGTACCTACACAGGTGATAATTTAGTATTATTTTGGCGCGAAACCAAATTTGATCATTTCTTTTTAGAAAAATAGCATATTTAAATAAAATAAATAAATAAAATATATAGCAGCTTTTACGTAAAAGATAGCCTCTTTTCAAATATGAAATAAAAAGTGGGGCATTCCATTTAAAAAAACAAAGTTGCATGCCGTAACTCTTTTGTTTCGGAGTCCATTTTTTTCGAAGTACTATTTTCAAAAGAGCATAAAAAGTTACGCCAAAGTGCTATCTTGGATTTTTGAAAAATACAGGGAAAGTCAAAATTAAGCCCCTGTTCAGTCCTTGTTGGATGACCCTGTACACAAAAACATTTGCCATGCTCAAATTTCAATCCAAACTTGCTGAATAAAACCGCAATGCTCTATTTTTTGTCGTTTACTCGTCACTGCGTGTTTCTTAATTTCTTGCGTTTTTCTTTTAATTTTTCATAACTTTTTTATTTTTACCTTATTTATTTATTTTCGTAATTTTTTAATGGAACACCCTGTATATATTTTCAGTAAAAAAAATACCTTTTTAAAAATGTACTTCATTTTTCTTTTAAACTTTTTTTTATAAATTGCATATTTTGTCATTTATTGTCTAAAACAGGGGTTTCCAACTTTTTGTATTGTGAACCCTTGGACACATGCTATTCTCTTATGACGCCCTCACAAAAATTTCGAAGAGCAAAAAAAGGGCATTTTTACAGTTTCTAACATTTCTAAGAGCAACAACAACCCATTGTTTTTAGAGCTGGTTATTTTGAAGAGAGGAAGAAACTCGTTTATATTCCACAACAGCCCGTCGTTTTCAATCCTCAAATTTTTAAACGAAAAATCCTCTCCACCCACTCTTGCTATTCCAAATATTGGATACACCTTCCCTCCACTATTTTTTGGTCCCATCTAATCGCGCATCTTGTACAGGGACGAAGATATTTCGTGAAAAATAGATTTGGGACACTCAGTATTGTAATGACATTAAGTTTAATATTAAATCACTAATCTCGATGGATTGCCAATGTTATAACCTTCGCGAAACAAAAGTTACATTTCATGGGCGAAAAACCGGTTTGTAGGCAAGCAAGTTGAGGGTAAACGCACCTGGCCCCAAACAAACTATCCGCATTATAGGAAAGACTTTGTCAACGGCGTCCTGGTTTTCTGTTCGAAGTACGGTAGCCAATGAGCGTCACGGTCAGACCGCGGACGAAGGATACGGGGTGCCGGTGTTTGTATTTTGCCACGGCTTTTAAGTGCGCATGTTCGTCCACCCATTCATTTGTTTACTGCGCCAGGTCGTAAAAATCCGAAAAATACTTTTGCCACTGCGAATCTAAATGTAGGTTATCTATGTATTAAATACACAATTTTTGGTCACTAGCCTTTAACTTAGATAGTACCAGATTTTTAAGAAGTCATAACGTGATTATAGGCTTCCATATAAGGCGCAAGCACTATTTCATCCAACATGCAAGGGAACTCGATATGTGAAACGTTGAAAAACGCAATTTAAAGCACTTTAAAAATTTATGGCGGTCTGTTTTCAAAAACGGAATCAATGGTAAAAATTGCCGAAATGGTTTTTTTCAAAAAAGCAATGGTTTAATTGGAATTTTTGTTAAAGAATGTTTTATTTAAGGTGAGTATTAAATTTCACATATTTATTACAGGTTTTTTTTTACTACCTTGGTTTTAGGTTTTAAATATTATAAAAAAATTGTCAATGGCTGATGACAAATAATATATATTATTTTAGTTTATAGACAGCGGCGTAGCTTCGATGGGAATGGGCGGGGCATTGCCCCGCAGAGCCGCTACGCAAGCGGGCGGGGGCAATTGCCCCCTCCCAGCAGTGCTCTGAATTGGCTTTTCGGCGGAAGTGGTGGTTTTGTGAGGGCTTATTCTGTTTAAAAGGAGCATTATTGGTCAGTTTTTGCTCCGCCCCAGAGAGAAAAAAAAATTGTTGAAGTAAAGACTTTGTTTTTGCTCTTCAAATTTTGTAGGTTAATAAAGTTGTTTTTTGTTATTTTCTTGCCAATACCCCCCCCCAAAAAATCCATTTCTGCGTACGGACAAGGGGCCTCTTGAACTTTGACTTGCTAAATATAAAGAGTAGAATTAAATAAACCAGGAGATTAAGATCTTTTTTTTTTTTTTTTGAAGTACGTCGAATTAGGTACAAACGATTTCAAATAGTGTAGTGGGGCCCCTTCTTTATATTTTACCCCAGGCCCTTGCTTACGTAGCTACGCCACTGTTTATAGAAGACATAGAAGTCTAAGGGTGCCAAATCTGGTAAAAAGAAAGATATAGTTAGTTAAATCCTGCAATTTTTTCATTGCCAAAAATGTTTTCTGCGCAGGTGCATTATTCTGATTTATTTTTTTAATTTAGTCTTTCTTATTTATTTTAATTTTTATTATTTTTTTTTATGTACCCGCTCTATATAACCTCTTCTAAACCAAGAAAGTAAAGGTGTATATTACAAATTAAATATTCAATGAGGTTTTTAAAAGTCCTTTAACCCTTTACTCTTAAACGAGACTTTAAACTATTTTTAAACCAACTTTAAAAAGCTGAGAGGATTTATTTGTTCACCGATTACTCCGTCAATTGTAAATCAATTTTAAAAAATCTTTTTTTTATTCACAAGAGTGTACTTTCAAAGAGGTCCCATTGGAACCAGGTCAGAATTTGAAGGTGTAACCTGGGAAAATCGAGACAAAACCTCATATTTTAAAGGCACTTTATGTTTATTTGCATCTTCTAGATAAATATAGAAATAAAGATAAACTAATGATTAATTAAAAATAGAAAAAAACCTACTAACTAAAAAGCTAAAAATAATAGGTAATAATAATGTTAAATTAAAGTCGGTTAATAATATGTTTACACACAAAATGATAATAACTAAAAATGGGAAATTATTTAGTTTGTTTTAAAACTTTTTTGTTTTTTTTTAGCTTTTAAGTAGAAGAAACTGGCCTAAAATGGCATATTCAGGTAAAATGACACACTTCATATTTTTTTAATTTTCCGCCTTAGCAGCGACCTATTAACCATGTTAGGGAGTGTAGTATGATCACTGCAGTTAGTATCGAAATTACCGTACAGGTGTATGTACCTGATTTTTTTTTGCACCACATTTCAAGTTTAATTTTCGATTCGCCAACCGCAAAATAATTCTAATCAGTTTAAAATTTGTGTATTTTTGCAAAGTTACATCGTTTTGCTACAAATTTTAATATTTTTATTATTGAAACACAATTATTTGGCTATGTTTATTTATAAATATGATTACTATAGTTTTTTTATTTTCTCAAAATTTAAGCATGTATGCTAATATGTCGTTTTTGGGTAAAATGACATACATGTAATAAGTGTAAACCGGTTAACCGGTTTTTAAAAAACCGGTTTTAAAAATCCGGTTTCGATTAAGACCGGTTAACCGAATATTTAAAAACCGGTATTCAAAGCCGGTTTTTAAAACCGAAAAACCGATAACGGTTTTTAAAACCGATACATCGAAATCGGTTTTTAAAACCGAAAACGGTCTTTAAAACCGAGAACCGAAAACGGTTCTCAAAACCGAAAAAGGCTTTTCTAAACTACAGTTAACAGAAAATCGGAAAGTAATATTTATTCTCTATTAATCGTTTTTGCGTTTATTACGGATTTGCCCATGAGCTGTGGTGTTAAGTGATAATCATTATTCATCCTAGAATAATCTTCAAAAGAAATTGGTTAAATATAAATAAGAATAAAAATATAACATCCCTGTTAATAAAATGCAAGATTATAAAAGGTGATGTAAAAATTCCATACATACATACGTAATTTATTTTTTTCTCTTTATTTAAAATTGGTATTCTATTTTCGGTGTTTTTCTTGATTTATTGGTTAATAAAAAAACAAAAAGGAAAAGTGGTGATTTTTAAATTTTAATTTAGTGTATTATTATAGTAAGTTGTAGTTTTTAGTACATATTTGTTATATACGTCGTGCCACTAAGCAAGCTCGATTAGTCATCCTATCCGGAATGTTTTTTTGTCTAATTTTGACCTGCTAGTGTTCAACACACTGCAAGTAGCGAGCTGGCATGACGTATTATAAAAAAATTGTAATAAATCTGTCAACATGGGATTTCTGGATGACCGCAAATATAATGCTGCCGACATGCTACCCAACCCAAGTTTTGAATAATAATACCATTACATTTGCCGCTTTATTTCAAACAATTCTTACTAGAAACATTTTCTTTTAAAATGCGCCGTTTTCTGGTGGTTTGCCTGTCTAAGGTTAAATGAACCACCCTGTATAATCTGTCAACCAATATCCGATTTTACAAAATGAACGGTTTTTCTTTTTTAGATATAAACCGCAATCAACCAAAAACCTATTAATTGATAATCGAAGAACCGTTTTTCGATTTTGGTCCGATTATCCAAAAAACCGGTATTCGAAAACCGATTATCCAAAAAACCGGTATTTGAAAACCGCTTTTTTAAAACCGGTTAACCGATATTCGAAAACCTGTTTATCAAAACCGGTTAACCGGTATTCAAAAACCAGTTTTCAAATACCGGTTAACCGGTTTTCGAAACCGGTTTTCGAATACCGGTTTTCGGTTTTGGCCAAAACCGCGGTTAACCGAAAACCGGTTAACCGGTTAACCGAAAAATGGGCTTAGTCTCCCCTAGAACGAAGATATTTTGCGTGAACTTTCTTGTTATATCAAAAAACAGTTAGGATTGTTTACATACCTTATCATATTATAAATGTTAAATGTTTTTAATAAAAATAAATTTTCAATTTATTTAATATAAGTTTTAACTTTATAAACCCCTTGAAATCGTTTGTTGAAGGTACATATATGTCATTTTGGCCTAAACTATTGTGTCATTTTATTACACCATGCCTAAAATGAAATACTTGGGAATTTTTTTTTTTTTGAGTTGTTTAATGGCAACATTATTTTACATGGCATATATCATCATATCGCTATAAGCTTTATTTCTTCATATATAATTGGCAAATATAGCACCTTGTTTTAAAAAACCTTCAATTTTCTTCTAAATAAACTAACAAATTTTGAAAATGTAACAGAAATCTTTTTTTTGGATTTTTTCTTTATTTATTTATTTTACTTTAGTTTGCTAACTACAAAGTAACCAACCGATCCCATAATTTAAAATGTTGGTCTGTTCTTCCACATTTAAAAGAACAAAATTAAAAAATTTAAATTTTACAGGTGCCCTACGTGGATAAACCTATATTTTTCCAAAAAATGTAGTAAGTCACGGCAGAAACGACCATTTTCATTGGTTGCATTTGTTTCAAAGCCTTATTATGCCGCAAATCCAATTGTTATAAAATCTTTGTAAATCTGGTAAATAAATCTGATTCTCAATGTACAGTGTGTTGTGTATAACAAAATAACATAATAACTACTTTTAAGTTATATACCAATCGCTATACCTTATAACCTATTTCAAACCCACATTCTCTTTATATGTAAATCAAACCATATTTACATTATTCACCTAAGCCCATTATTACATCTTGTAAATGCATGATATGCTTGTTTTTCGTATGTAAATCATGTAAAAGCGACAATGTCCAATTCATTTTAAAGGTTACGATAAAATGATACTACACGGAAAAAATGTATGAGCAATTTATAGTGAAAAATTGTAGCGCAACGATTGTAGATATGCTCTGTATTGGTTAGGCGGATTCATTTATTGGATGGTCTTCTTGTTGAGTACACGCCTGGAAAGAATGGGACCGCTTCGGTCCTGGTCCCGGGGTATACAAGCTGACCCTGTTCAGCTCTATTGACCCCTATGAACTGGCCGGTCGCCTGAAACAAAATAAAAGAAAAACCCCCAAAAAACCCAAAAATTCTAATTAAAAACGACTTTTCGGTGGCAAGTTTGCCACCGTTGTCAAGTTAAAAATTAAGTTAAAAAATAAAAATAAAATAATAACTAATATTTAAATTAAAAATGATTAAAATTTAGATTATTTTTTATCTCAAACTGAAAATAGTTTGACATATGTGTCATGAGTGACATTAGTAACTGGTGTATTTATTATTTGTAAGACAATAAAGGTAATAAGTTAGTTGATTTTTAGTTTTCCTGAAGATACTTCAGTATCGAGCAAAGGCAACCAAGTGTTTTGCGTTTTTAGAACAAGTTTCCTTTGCTAAAATACTCGAAGCATCCCAGTTTATTCTATGATTGTTATCAAATGCGTGTTGCCAGATTTTTGATTTATGAAATTCTGTGTTTTTAATGTATGATCTGTGTTCTTTTATGCGTTTAGCTAATGGTCTACAAGTTTCACCTATATAAAACTTATCGCAAAAATAAATTTGTAATAGGTCTATTTTGATTTTGTCTTATATTTGGATTTTCAAATTCAATAAAACAATTATTTATAAAATCAAGAGGATAATTATTTTGAATTAAAATATCTTTTAAATAATCTTTTCATTGTTTATATTTTGATTAGAACAAATGACTTTAATTCTATCAAATAGACTTTTTACAACTCCCTTTTAACAATTATGGGGTGATTTGAGTTGAAGTTTAAGTATCTATTTGTATGAGTAGGTTTTCTGTAAATTTTTGTAACGAAATTGTTTAAATCTTTTTTTATTAAAATGTCAAGAAAAGGTAGTTGTGAGTTGTTTTATTTTTCTAAAGTAAACCTAATAGTTGTTTCGAGTATTTTAGCAAAGGAAACTTGTTCTAAAAACGCAAAATCAAAGAAAGTGCGTATATATTATTAAATAAATATAATTGTGTAGCATCAATTTCCGTTAATTTAAATAACTCTTGGTTGCCTTTGCTCGATACTGAAGTATCTTCAGGAAACTAAAAATCAACTAACTTATTACCTTTTTGTCTTACAAATAATAAATACACCAGTTACTTATGTCACTTATGACACATATGTCAAACTATTTTCAGTTTGAGATACAAAAATAATCTAAATTTTATTTTTAATTTAAATAGTAGTTAATATTTTATTTTTATTTTTTAACTTAATTTTTTAACTTGACAACGGTGGCAGACTTGCCACCGAAACGTCGTTTTTTAATTAGAATTTTTGGGTTTTTGGGGGTTTTTCTTTTATTTTGTTTCAGGCGACTGGTCAGTTCATAGAGGTCAATAGGGCTGAACAGGGTCAGCTCGTATACCCCGGGACCAGGACCGAAGCGGTCCCATTCTTTCCAGGCGTGTACTCAACAAGAAGACCATCCAATACAACGATTGTAGTTTTATTTAACAGTTTTTGTTTAAAGACGTACCATCTATGCAGCTAGTGGGTCCTACACTATTTTAGGAAGCTTCGTGTAGTTGTGTGTGACATAGCAAAGAAGGGAAAGTGCTACATTACTGTAGCGCATGGGTATATTATAGTAAAGGATACTGACTCTTTGTTGCTGTAAAGTTAATTTGGACAATACTGTTAAATATACATTGTAGCAATCATTACTGACATATTAGGCATTGATAATTACTAGGAAAGTTTGCATATTTAAAAATAATACTGGTTTTGCGGACCTAGGTTCACTTAGTTTTTCAAACTGTTGACAGAGGGAGTAATAGACAATAAGCTGCTACAACCTCAATTTCAATTAGCTCTAGAAGATAAACCTTTGGCTGGTGTAAAAATCTGCATCTCCAGAACGGACAGTGTTTGGCAGATGCAACCTTACAGTGCAAGGATATTACAGGCAGTAAGGAGTTTTTTTTCCTTTATTTTTGCAGAATTTAAAATTATGGTCCTAACTTTTGTGCAGTATAGTGTTTATTACAAGTTGTGATGTATAATACAAAAGAGTAGTCGTATAGAAGGCATCGAATTGTAATAACCGTTATAATAATGCATTCTATAATTTACAATAATTGTTTGTGGTACAATTTTCGCACAACATTCAGTAAAGGTTATTGTAGAAGGTTTCCCAAATGACTTTATTTTTATTTGCTACAATGTGCAACGGGCTTTCATTTCACTCCAAATAATTGTAGAATTTCGTGTAATTGTATTACTCTCTTTCACAATTTTTTTCCGTGTAAGCTTCTTTAACTTGACCACCTATGTAGATATGAAAGAAATATTACTATACATTAGAGAATATAAATTCTAATGTCAAACGACAGCTAACTGCCTACTTATCGAGATTTTAATCAGGTGAAGCATATTGATTCACCTTTAAATAATGGTATAAATAATTCAATTATTAATACGGTATTTATAGGTATAAATAAATATTATAAAAAATTAAACCTGCTTTAAAAAGATAAATAAATCTTACCAAAAAATTAAAAATATAATGAATAAAAAGAAATAGAAAAATGAAGTCGGGTAATAAATAACATTTCCCTAAACTACTAAATGTTAATAACTAAATACACAAACGACTTTTATCCTTTAATATCATATGTTATAATAGGACTTTTTTTTATTTTTCTATTTTTTTATTTTTATTAAAAAATTTTTAGTGAGTTTCATTTATCTTTTTGGTGTCAGTTTATTATTATTTTTTTAATTTATTTTACTCGTTTTAGTTTTTTAATATTAACATTGAATCGGTGACCATCCACTAAAAAACAGTACCGGTACCTTTTTCTTCCACGTAAATTCTTCGCACAAAACGGCAATTCTACCCCTAATAGGTATAGGTTGAGTATAAAGGGTAACACATGACCCACAAAAAATACACGCAATTACACACAAAAAAATTAAAAATATGAACCATTAGCTAAATGTAAAAAACAAATAAAAATATTTTTACATTTCATTTACTACCTTAATTGTTTAAACATCCAGCACAGGTGGCATATATCTACTAGAGGCAGCTTTGCTAGAAAAATAAGTCTAGTACCTTTGTCTTTTGCGATCCTAACTAGGTTTTCTTATGGAACCACCGCGGGAGTGCACCCTCTTGGATAAAAAAATAATATTTAAAATCGGTTCACAATTGACGAAGTAATCGGTGTTTATACATAAAACAAAACATAGGTGTCGAACGTATAACCTCCTTCTTTTTGAAGTCGGTTAATAACATTTTACTAATATTTTTTGATTTTTTGTTACCCGACTTCCAAACGGAGGAGGTTCTCAATTCGCCTGTATGTTTTTTTTTTTAATCGCTTCTACAGCCAGCAAAGAACGATGATGTGGGTAAACTTGGGTGGCGGGGAGGGCGCGATTTTAAAGATGAGGGCTTTTTTGTGGTCTTTAGTGTTTATTTTAAATACTTTTGTGTCAATTATCACAGCCTTTTTAAATTCTAAGCCGTGAAGGAGAAATCTGGCAACACAGCACAGTAGGAATGTCAAGTTAAGTTTAGAAGTAAACAGAAACCAGTTTAAACGATTGCTTAAAAGGTTTTTTTGTTTTTAAAAGTTAAATCGTAGCGTCTATTTATTATATAAAGAAAAAATAAGTAATTAATTGTTATATTTAAAAAATAGGACCAGTGGCAATATGTCAATCGTTGTTTTTACGTTTAAATGTGCGGGTATATAGTTGGTGCGTACGGCATACATTATGGCACGAACGTGTTGCGTTTCGGGCTGTAAAACGAATTACCCAAGTTATATTAAAACAGAGGGTTATCAAACAACATTTTATTTCCCCATAAACGATGAAATTAGGAAAGCCCGGTTGTGCGCTATTGACCGGATAAGTGTTTTTTTATTAAAAGTAAAAGTAGTACCTATGCGGTAAATGGCCAAATATATTTTACGGGCTACTAATTAACTAAGTGTGTTTTTAAAAAATTGGTTTTATTTGATATCAATAGTGTGTATAGTGCACTAAAAACAATTATTTGCCCCAAGCAATATCCTAAGGACTATATCAACTAATGCGCATAAATATCCTGGTAAGTTCACCAAAAAATATTATTTATATAGATATTATGAAAGTTATTTACCTAAGGCGGTTTTAGGGTAAATAGAGTGGAAAACCTAATTTAAAGCGTTTGTTATTTTAAAGCGCATCTTATGTAATTCGCTATATTATTAGGCTTTTATATTTATAACTAAACACACATGCTTTCAATTCATTTTAAGTATTGCAAGTATTTCTAAATAATAAATGTTTAGTTAACTTTAAAAAGCTACATTGGTCTGTTCGCAAAAAATGCATAAGGCGGGGTAGAAAACATCATAACAATTTGAAATTTTTAAATCCTTCCCAACAAATTTGTATAAGGCAGAAAAGTTACTGATAAGTTTTGCAGACACATTATTGCTTTTCAGGCAACTATAGTATTTAAAATTATACCTATATGTTGTCTAAAATATCCAAAAAAAAAATAATAATAATACCTATATTTTGTTTAAAACACTTAAAAAATTAATTATATTTAGCATGTAATCTATTAGGAACTCATTTCAATATTCCTACTGTACAGTGTTGTTTGCAACGTTGCCTTTCTTACTTCACGGCTCAGAGTTTAAGAAGGCTGTGCAATTATACATAGAGAGAGGCGCCTAGTGACGGTAAAAGGGCGGGATTGTAGGATTGTAAAGGTGTGGACCTTGTTTTTGCTCCTTAATTTTTTTTTCGAAAAAAAACAAAAGGGCGCATATTTTTCTTCGCTTCACTAAAACATTTGCCTTGATCCGCCATTGTGACACTGTATAGCGTGGCGTAATTCCCTGATGTAGCATTGTTTTTAATAATCCTGAGACACTAGATATAGTTCAGCATTTTTTTGTAAATAAAGAGTTCAGCATTTTTTAGTAATTAAGTATAAGTGGTATTAATAACTGTATTTTAAAAAGTGGCGAACATTTTGCACACTTGCTTGTAAAATATTTTCGTCGTACCAACTTATTTTAATTATGAAGTTTTAACCGTTTTATCTGTACAGTTTCAACTTTAAATTCTTGGTTTCAAAAGGAATGAGACGGTATGGTTAATTCTTGCTCACAACAGTACACCCTTATGATATTTTTTCTTAACGGTTTTACTTAACTTGACCTGTTTATTATTTATTTATTTATTTGGATCAAACCTAGCAATTGAAATTTGACCCACTTCCTGACAACGGATCAATCTAAAATTTGGTACACAGTCTTAATCTTAATGACAATACAATATAAGACATTCTTTATGATTGTAAATCCAAGATGGTCGCTGATACCAAATGGCGGATTATATATTACTTCACTATAACCTTAATATGGGTATCAAATAAAAGGGCTTGATTGGTAGAATAAAGCTCATTATGAAAAAATTAAAATCCAAGATGGCCGCCGCCACAAAATGGGTGATTACATATTTTTGTCCACAACTACCTCAACATGGTTATCAAATAAAAGGGCTCTTTAAAGCCTCTAAAAGATGCGAAAAAAACTACCACAAATTCCGCAGGCTAAAATATGACGATATAACCCAACCTTAGTCTATAATTGAATGGTTTCGGATATACTTGGTGTCAAAAAATGTATTCTGGATTTATTTTTTTATTAATAATTTTGTCAATTATAGGTTTATTGTCACAAATTCGGCGATGGTGGGTTTTGAAAGATGGGCAATTATAATCTGATATTAATTTTGTTTTTAAACTCCAAAGGGACCCGCAGTATTTTCACAAATTATAAACAAAATAACTTAAGCTCCGGATATCATTTCTTCCGCACCTTTCAGAGAAACCCTGTATACTATGCTATAGTGCATTGCATATTGTAGGTGTATATTTTTAATATAAATCAACTAATAAACCAGCAAAATGACTCATACAATGACCATGTTACTTCATTAGTTGTGGTTTTGCAGAAACCCATTTGTTTCATATAAGGAAAATCGCCGTGATAGGTTGTCTCTCTCTATGTGTACAACATCAGTTAGATTTTGTTGAGCAATTTTTTCTTACGTAATATTGTGATATAATGATGTTTTTTAGTATTTGTACAATTTAAATATACAAGCGCCGGAAAATACCAAAATAAGACAAAAACACTACTTTGTTAAATCATGTATTTTTATTTTAATAAAGCCGTAAATAAAAATTAACAATTAATTATCAAACGAAACATAAAAAACTAAATATTAAGAGTCCTTAAAAAGTCCTTAAAAATAAAAAGAAAAAAATAAAGTCAAATATTACAATGTTAATGAGACCCATGCGCCTGTTTTTTGAAACTAGTCTTTCAAATCTAGGCTGTGTATTTGAGACACACACAATTATATCGTTTTCAAGTACGAGACGATTTCTCACTTTTGTTTTTAATGGCAGTCATAGACGAGAAACTTAACTCACATAAATATGATGTTACAAATGGAACCAAACATTTTTACAGCTTCATTCGCCAACTGAGGGTATTCCTGCATCTTTTTGGTCCAAAATTCGTCCGGGTTCTGGGAAAAAATTGGAGCTTCAACATTCCATCACTTGATATTTCAATAAGTTGTTCTTTCATGTTTACTGGTATTTCAGCATGTTGAAAGGAATCGGCTAAAAACGGATTCAGTATCCATCTGCAACTGTCGTAACTGTTTTGAATTTCTTCGGGGAAATAATCACAGAGCTGTTGTTTTAAATTAAGCAAAGTAACTTGCATGCCTCAAAAACTTGTTCAAAATTTGTAGCACTGTAACATACATTTTCTATAATTTCCTGAATGCACTGAAATGAATCGAGCTGCTTTTGCCAAGTGAAATTGACCATAAATCGATTTTCTGGTAAACCCCTTAATTTTATCTGTGGCTGTAATTATATTAATGTCGCGACCTTGCAAATTACTACAAAAAAACCATCAGTTGTAAATTAGGCACGCTATTTTTGTCGCTATTTTTGGTTTGGGTGATGAGTAGGGGTCGTGAACAATTTTTTTAACAAAAAGGGGTCGCGATTTCTCATACCAAAGTACCTTCAAAGGTATTACTTTTTACATGTTTGTTTCGTAATTAGACATTTTTTCAACGTGAAAAAATGTAGCAAAATTTTGAAAATGTATAAATATTTTTAACCAATTAAAATTATCATTCGGACTACCTTAATTATACAGGTGTGTCTTTAAAGGTCCTGCACAATGCTACCATGGACTCCTTGTGCCAAAATACAACAATTTTCCCAATTTACCTTAGTCGAAAAGTTGTTATTTTTATTTTAGTTATTTTTAAATATTTTTTATAATTATTGTTTTCTTTACAAATTATGGTATAAAGTTTTGTTTTTTGGTTTTTAAGTAAGGAATCGAAAGCTACGCAGCTACAAGCTAAACAGTGAGGCAAAAAAACTAAGTTACGTGTCCCATTATCTTTTAACACGCTTTTATTAGCTTGGGTTGTAACTATCTATCTATGTAACGGAATCTTTGAGCTAATTTTACCAACTTCCAGCGATTCAATTTCTTTGAAACTTTGCACACGTATCAAGGACCGATGACAATGCAATAATTTAAAAACAGTATCCCGTTATCCTGATTAGGACCGCCAGGATAAATAAATTCCTTTACAGATCCTCTGTGTCTCTTGACAAAATGGCGAAGGAATTTTTTGGTGAATAAACTGGAGCATTTATTTTTAAAAAACTAATTGATATATCAGACTAAAAATGAAAAATAAATAATAGTTTAAAAAACTAAAAAAAACAACGCCTTTATATGCAACCGAACTAAAAATTAGAAAATAATTTTTCATTACAAAGAGTTTGTCACTTCAGAATAAAAGCGTGGGGTGCTTAATATATTAAATGTTATAATTATTCTATTTGCCAATATCTATGATGGAAAAGTTAACATAAAATAAATATATAGGTTTTAATTTTTGAGATATAACACCAACTTGCATTTTTTAAATGGGACACCCTGTATCTGAATTTCTTAAAAAATTGCATTTTTGTTGCGAATACAACAATACAGGGTGTCTCTAAAGGGTCTGTACAAAAGCTACCATAAATTCCTTAGGCAAAATATAACGATCTAACGCAATTTACCTTAGTCCAAAAGTTGACCGTTTGGGAGATACAGAGTGTCAAAGTTTTAATAACATTTTGGTTATTTTTAAATATTTTCTTAACATTAAACATTTTTGACTGAATTTGGTACTGGGAAATTTTTAGGGTTGGTAATCGACAGCTGCCCATATTTTTCTCATATGCCTCGGTATAATATAACTATAATTAAAAATTTCTTTTTCCTATGATTTCTGTTTAAAATGGTAAATATCGATACGGGCAATTGTTTATGAGATATTTCAGATTAAACGTTTATATACCACACAAAATAAATCCCTTACGCTTTATCTGGGCCACCCGGATTTTTTCTCAAAGCTCTTAAAAAATGCAGGGTGTCAAATTTTCCATTTATTTTTTTACTTGGACACCCTGTATCTCGCAAACGATCAACTTTTCGACTAAGCTAAAGTACATTTTTGTTGCATTTTGGTCCAAGGAATTTGTGGTAGCATTTTTATAGAGCTTAAAGAAAAATCCGGGTGGCCCAGATAAAGCATAAGGGATTTATTTTGCGTGGTATAAAACGTTTAATCTGAAATATCTCATAAACGGTTGCTCGTATCGATATTTACCAAGTATACCATTTTTAGACAAAAATTATAGGAGAAAAGAAATTTTTAAATAAAGTTATATTATACCGAGGCACCAAAAAGGTATGGTATTTAAAAAAAGCAAAGGACTGCAGGTGGCTGGAAGACAATATGGACAGCTTTCGATTACCAACTCTTAAAAACCTCCCAATATCAAATTTGTTCAAAAAATCTTTAAGGAGAAAGTTAAAAATAACCAAAATAAAATAAAAATTTTGACACCCTGTGTCTTCCAAACGCTCAACTTTTGGACTAAGGTAAACTGCGTAAGATCGTTGTATTTTGGCCCAAAGAATTTGTGGTAGCATTTTGTACAGACCTTTTAGAGACGCCCTGTATACAACACTTATTATTTTGCATTATTCCACACAGCAAAACTAACCAAAAAAAATAGTTGGCCATGGATTAAATCAATATTCATTTATTTTTTAAAGGGTATGTATATAAAAACCCAATTTAACAAGAATACTAAAACATTTATTAACAAAAACAATAACAACCACAAAAAATGGGTTCATTTATAATAGCAACTAAACAATAATCTCAAGTACTTAACAATTTTTGTGCCCTGGTGATTGATTACAAGATGTGCTTAAATGCGTTCCATTTTGTTTGTTTTTTATATACATACCCTTAAAAAATAATAATATTGATTCAATCCATGGCCAACTATTTTTTTGTAAATTTCGCTGTGTAGACAATACAAAATATTAAGTCTTATATATTGTTGTAACCGCAACAAAAAATGCAATTTTTAAAGATACTCAGATACAGGGTGTCCTATTTAAAAAATACAAGTTGGTGTTATATCCCAAAATTAAAACATGTATATTTATTTTATGTACGCCACTGGATTCTACGTAAAAAGTTATAAACTTTTGTATTTAAAGTTTCTTTCTATCTCGATAAGTGTCCGAGTAATAAAACATAAAAAATTGACAAATTTTGGGAATCACCCTGTATCTTTTAAATCAGTCAAGTTAGCGTAGATCTAATTGCGCCATTAAACTAAACACTAAAAAGATAACGGGACACTTATCTTAGGTTTTTTGTATCTTTTACCGTTTAGGTTGTACCCTATAGTACCAACCAAAAAAACCACCCTGTACACACTTAGAGTACCTGCCAAATGTATTTTTGTTTTAATTATTTTGTTTTAAATAAAAAAGAAAATATAAAAATTACGATAAATCAAATCAGTTGGTCACTTTTCAGTAAGAAAACTAAAAAAATTCTTTTTTATTTTTAATTCTAAAAATCTAAAATTAAATTCTAAACAGCTTTTTCAAAAATCTTTTTGGATATAAAGCCAACTAATCTGATTTTTTTATATTTTAATTTCATTTTTATTAATTATCTCCCCGCCCGACTCCCATCAGCCGAATATCATTATATCATTATTAAATTTTAGGTTACTCGATAAGCAGAGGTGATTGCCAAAAAGTTTTTAATAGTTTCCATTTTTTCCCATATGTCCAACTCTTTAGCGGTCACTGTACTAAAGTATTAAGAGATATGGGTACTTTGGCCTTATTAAATACCGCATACGGTATTTAGTGTTTGCTTTTAGAGATATGTGTCTGCGAATTTACAAAATTAAAAGCAAATGATCCTTTAATGTGCGAATACTAAAGTGTTTCCCATTATTTCAAACACATTTTACTGTACATATTTTCCACTTTTCCAGATGAATTGTCGAACGTTACTAACTCAGTTTTAGCAGATATATTTGCAAATCTGCAAACTTTAATACCAATATTTTATTTGAATTAAACTTTGTCCGATTATTTGAATAATTAATAATGTAACATTTTTCATTTTAGATGAATTTAATAATGTAACTGGCAAAATATGGTACATTGTCGGCAGATGATATACTTAACTACTTTTATAACTTTGTTCACCACGGCGATTTATCACGCAACATTAAAAAGCAAGGCGTTATCAAAGACTAGTAGCAGTAATTTACTCGTAGCTTTATTACCACAATGTTGACGGTAATTGTCAAATATGTATATAACGCTGAAACATAACTTAACAAAATATTGTGCATAATGGCGCTTACGTATTAATACCGCATGGCGTTACAGCACCACCCATATCTCTCTATTATTTTTAAGATACGTACTACGAACGTTATAATATCATAGCTGCAGCAAATTGCAGAGGTGGTAAGGAATCTATAGTTTTTAAATAATTGTAGAGGCGTAAATTATTACAAATTTATAACACCGCCAGCGTTAGAATATCTAAATTATAATTTTATATTCCTAAATCCCGCAAAATAACAGGTTTTAATAATTTATTACTGTTTTAAATTTATAATGTAACTGACCTACAGTAATGATTAAATTATAAACCCGTAACGTCAAATGCATATTTTTTATATATCTATTAAACTATATAACTATCAGGTCTTTTTAACGAAACAATTTTATATACAGTGTCCCAAATTGGGCCTAGATGTATTGGTAACTCGGGAACTATTAGAGCTAGAGTGTTGGTTAAATAAGGAAAGTTTTAGACAATTTAATTGCAAAATTAAGTCTGCTTTCAGATTTTAATTAACTTTTAATGGTTTCTGAGATATTTAAGAAAATCCAAAATGTCGCATTTTAGAAAAACTACTGTAGTTTTTTTATTTGAAATAATTTTTGGAATCTGTAAAAACATTATTGGGGCAACTTTTTAAGAGCAATGCATTTTTGAATTCAGATTTTAATTTCGACGTTTTGGTTTTGAGATACCAGCACCAAATTTCGTTTTTCTTACGGTGGCCATTTTGTTTTTTGCACATTTTTAAAAAACGTTTTTTTTCCTTTAAAATTATGTAAAACAATTTATTAGTATTTTTAATTTTTTTGTCCAAAATCGTCAAAATTAATTTTTGGTCCGAGTTGGCCATGACTGCGGAAGCCATTAGTTCTAGAAACAATTGCCATTCAATTTCCAATAAGGGCCTATGTTGGGAAAACTTTTATAAACTTATGTAGCCTAAACAAAGATGGGTATTTACCTTGTGTGCATCGGCACATTAAAATATGTGTTAATTATATCAAGCTGTAACTTTCTATCAGAAATGTGTTTTATTACCCACAGCATAACATACAAAAACAAAATTCAATATGTCTGTAATTGGCACAAACACACTTGAAAAACCACATTTTACTTACATAATAGCATAAAGTATACGGATAAGAGAAACCATGGCATGCTAAAATTTTCGTACCGCTTTTGCGGCAGGCTTGGCGGCAGGCTTGTCATTTTTCCAGTTTACACTTTAAATGCGTCGGTCGAAGCCCTCGCCTCGTGTAACATCAGCGGTGGGGAGACACGTAAGCTTACTGAAATGACTAACTGGCGGTATTTCAACGAGAAACGAATAAAATTGTATTGGGAGTTTTCGCATGACCAGTCCTTAAATCGGCTATTCCATGATAACTCTTATAATTTCCTTACTCTATGATAATAGTCTGTGAAAAACAAAGTTCTCTACACCTATTACCAATCTACTATTTTAAATTATAGCATGTTTTTGTAATTTCTTATTTTTTATTTGATATTTACCGTAGTTATCTAAGAAAAAAACAATATTTTAAAACAGTTACAATTTGCAAAATATTTTTGAATGTTGGTTCGTATTTATATTATTTTTTTAAAACTATTGTTTTCTTTGGCTTTGTTTAAATATGCAATTAAATTTTTACCTTTTAAGAATAAGTGGAGAGAACATTGTTTTTTTAGAGACTAGTATGAGAGTATAATTTAGTTTTATAATTGTGTTCCTGACAATTCGGAGACTATGAATAGGGTGTTTGTATGTAATGAATATATAATAAAAAAAAAAACGTTTTGAGCAGATAACCTATTTCTGGTAGAAAGGTAACAGTTTGATATAATTAACACATAATTTTCATGTGCCGATGCACACAAGGTAAATATCCATCTTTGTTTGGGTACATAAGTTTATAAAAGTTGGAAATAAATTTGTATTACCTTTCCCAACATAGGCCCTTATTGGAAATTGAATGGCAATTGTTTCTAGAGCTAATGACTTCCGCAGTCATGACCAACTCAGACAAAAAATTAATTATGACGATTTTGTAAAATTAAAAATACCAATAAAGTGTTTTACATGATTTTAAAGGGAAAAAACGTTCTTTAAAAATGTGCAAAAAGCAAAATGGCCGACATAATAAAATCAAAGTTGGTGATGGTATCCCAAAACCGAAACGTCAAAATTAAAATATGAATACAGAAATGCATTGCTCTTAAAAAGTTGCCCTAATATTGTTTTTACAGATTCAAAAATTATTTTAAATAAAAAAACTACAGTACTTTTCTAAAATGCACCATTTTGTTTTTCTTTAATATCTCAAAAACCATAAAAGTTAATTAAAATCTGAATACAGACTTAATTTTGCAATTAAATTGTCTAAAACTTTCCTTATTTAACCAACAGTGTAGCTCTAATAGTTCCCGAGTTACCAATATCTGTAGGCCCAATTTGGGACACACTGTATGTGTTAGGGTGTTACAGAATGTTGTTCTCAAGATACAGGATGTTAAACTTGTAATTTTTTTCAATATCTTACATATCCTTTATTCAACTTCGTGTTCCTTTGGCAATGTTATTTATGACATGGAGGGGGTGGTTTATGACTAACCTAATTCCATTTAATTAGCGGCAACTAAAGAAATATTTCTAACAAAAAACGGAACGCTACTGACTGTGTATATGAGTGTAATATTTCTGTACTTTCTTTAAATTAAGCTATAAAAAAACTTGTATGTCTTATATTATTTTTTTCGTACCATGTTTAGTTTAGGAGAAAAAATCAAAATTCACTGAATTGCAATTTTTAGCAAGGTTAGTTTATATTTATACTAGGAATAGGTTGCGACACATCCTCAACTTGTAGGCGGTTCGAGGTCGGGGACGCAAGGAAGGGCACTCCACGGAGAAAAGTTGGCAAGACTGGGTAAAATCAAAGCTAATGATCAATCCAGTAGCGTCTAGAATTTGCGCATTTCATTTTGCATTGTTTTGAAAGTGTTGTTTGTTGAAAGATGTGATTCCAAATATTTTTTTACAACTTAATCATAATTAAAAACTGTTTTGTAAACGGTTTTTCTGCTAATCCAATAAACTGTATATCTTCGGCACTGAACAACATGGCCAAAAATTGGGAGATGTGACGTCATAACACGTCAATGCAGTATGGCCGAATGTCGCGACTCTATATAGACCGACTTTGATATTATGTCCATAAAATAACAATCAATAACTTTGTAAAATTAGGTTGTAGAATTTTCTTATCAGCAATGATGTAACAACAATAATAAACCTACTTATTTAAATAGGGTTTATATCCAGTCTAACAATTTTTGCTAAAATAAATATGTACGAAATTTCTCAGTTTTTAACAAGTTTAACACCCTTATCTTGACAACGAAAAATTTGCTGGCCCAAGTTTATGTAAAATTCTCTTTATATTTTCTGATGTAGAATCTGCCTTAAAATTTTCGTAAGCACACTCTCTAACACGCTGTATTTTATAGTAGGTACTTTATTACTTAGGCATCATGTCTTTGTACTGTTTTAAGATAAATTATTTAAAAAAACGTTAACGAATAGTTCTCACGCAATACTTACCTTTAAAAAGTCTCGTAGCCATACCACTTCAGGCTTGGGGTCTCCAATGACTTCACAAAGGATTGTGACATTATCACCTTCAAACGCTTCTGTATTAAGTGGTTTCTTTAAGAATTTGGGTTCCCTAGAATATCTGTAAGAAACATAAAAAAGATTATCATTAGATTTTACTCAAAGACAATACCAATTTTGGGTTATACCTTTGCTAAGTCAAAATACTTACGGAACGTCTCGTTTATCTTCTGCCTCCTCCCGAATAACTCCATCTCGCTCTAAAACATCTACAGTAGCACTAGTTTCGCATCTGCCCACAATATTTGTGGCTACACAAGTGTAGGTTCCTCTGTCTTTTGGAGTAACTTGACCAATAGCCAGTTCCACGCGTCCGTCGTGTAGCAAGGTCATTACTGAGTGTCTCGAAGGTCTAAGACGAATCTAAATTAAATATTTTATTAGATTCTTAATAACAAAGACTAGGTTAATTAATGACTTGTATAAATTTATAAATTGGGTGTCTTAAGCGAGGTAAGAGGAGTTTGTTGACACGGGACTTAAATACTTGAAGATTTGGGGGAAGGAAAGACCTCCGCGGGCAGCAGGTTCCACAACCTAGAAACTCTAGGGATAAAAGAACGAACAAAGTGAGAAGTTCGGGGCCTGTCCAGTTGGACCGTATAGGATGCATACGCGCGGAACCACGAGTTTCTCTGTTGGGAACCGTGAGTGGAGGAACTATACTGGACAATCTCTTCAGAGCAGAAGCCATGAAAGTACCTATAAAAAGCGATAAATCCCCACAGCCCGACGATGGGCAAGAGAGGGAAGCCTTTCTGTAAGTGAAGGATCATTAATGAGACGAATAGCTCTTCTTTGAATAGAATCAAGAATGCTTAGGGTTGTGGGGGACGCCATGCCCCAGATATGAGAACAATATTCCAAGGAGGTCGGATTTGGGACACATATAAAGTGTATAAATTAGAAGGGGAAAAATACTTTTGGCTCGAAAGAGAAATCCAAGCTTTTTGAAGCTGCCGTGGCTATAGATACAATGTGTTTATGCCAGTTAAGGTTACTTTCAAATGTGACGCCCACAAGATTGAAGGTGTCTTTGCTCTGTAAAACTTGGCCGCTCATAAGTAGAGGATGAGTATTTGATGACTCTTTTCGCGACAAGGAACATGATTGTGTTTTGGATGCATTAAAATGGACGAGATTTTTGGCGCCCCAATCCAATATTAAATTAAGATCCCGCGAAAGAGATATCTGCATCGCTCTGCGTTTGTTTTCCAAGTCAGGTTTAGTGATGGGTTTAGGAACCTGAAAACTGGAGTGAAGGGTACTATCGTCGGCGAAACTATGAATGGAATTAGTTGTGGACGAGAGAAGGTCGTTGATGTGAAGAAGAAACAATGTTGGTGCCAGAACTGAGCCCTGAGGGACTCCAGCATTTACTTGGTGAAAGCTTGAAGAATGGCCGTCCACAATAACTGATATACGTCGATCAGATAGATAACTAGAGAGCCAAGTACAGAGTTTAGTTGAAAGACCATAGGAGGGAAGTTTATTAAGAAGTGCGGCATGCCAGACCTGGTCAAAAGCTTTGGATATATCAAGAGCAACGATCTGGGACTCACCTAGAAACTCAAGAGACTTATTCCAACAGTGTGATACGAAGGAAAGAAGATCTGCTGTGGATCTGTGTGGCGAAATCCAATGAGACTATCCGAAACGTTGTAAGAATATTTAAAAAATAAAGACAAGGGAAGTCCAAAATTCTTATAAAAGATAAGTTGTAGGGTTTCCAAATAGGCATATCTCAAAAATATTTTTATGTATATAGAGTGTCCCAAAAAAAAATTGAAAAAAAAACACATGATAATAATATGATAAGTTCCTATACACTCTTTTAGTATTATTCACTTCATAGTCTTCCATTGCTTCTAACGATGTTGGGATCAGGCGCAGACAAACTTTTAGCTTTTACAAAATAACGAAGGTCTGCCGCTCACGGAGTCTTAAACTATTATTTTAAAAGTCTAGGGACCAGATTTGGCATATATTAAAATAAAATATACATATGATTTTCGCAAAACTTTAGAAAACAAATATACCATATTTTGCATCTAGGAATCTAAATTATACTTACCCCATCTTTGTACCACATAACCCCAACACTAGGATAAGCTTCAACAATGGCAGAAATTCTTAGTTCCCCCCATCTCTAACTTCACAAAATGATGGTTCCAACTTGCTGCTGAAGTTAGGTGCTATGTACGCTTTAAGTCCTTTATCGACCACTAGATGGCACTTACACGAAACTGTGCCAAATTTATTTTTGGCTGACACCGAGTAAATCCCAGAGTCCTCCAAAGTGGTCTGGTCTATTTCCAGGGTATGAAAAGCGTCTTCTGATGAAAAGCTAAAACGATCTGCAAGGAAAATTTTAACTAATAATTGTGTAAAATAGGTAAGTCTTGTCATTTAAGATCATTCACCTATTTTTCAGTAGTTGTTTACTTATCGGACACCACGCCGATTTTGAGGATTTGTGGCTTACGGGTTTTTTGTGACGCTAATTACGAATCTAAAGGAATTTTTAGTCGGGCACGTTTCGTTTGAGATAGAAAACCAACCTTAAATCCACCATATTCCAGTTTTTTTGCAGGCAATTCTGGAGTTTTTGCAAAATTGGCACATAATCTTTAATTTCCACCCTTTAAAAGCCCAATAGGGCGGGGCTAGTTGAGCAATTTTTCACTTGATCGGTTATAGCTCCTCAAAAATAAGTCTTAATGGCTTATAATGCATACTGATGGATTAGCAATTTATTCCTTATTAATAGTGTCCATAGTAGTTTCTTTCTAATAAGTCCAATTTAAGAGCTACATCTATTTTAATGTTGATAGTCAAGTATGCTCAACGTACCCCATAGGTGGGGTAAGTTGAGCAAGGGTATGGGGCTAGTGGAGCACTTTGAAAGTATAGTCAAATCATGGCTTGAATGTTAGATACGTTTACAATAAAAATACATTTTGACAATTTGCTTTTTATATTTATAATCTTATAGTGACAAAACAACAAATCTTATTAATAAAACAGCAACGTACCTAGCTTAGATAAACTATTGGATTTAATATCTATCAATTCATTTTAGTTTTTTAAACTTTTTAAGCAGTTTTATTTTGCTTCTCTTGTAATGCCTTCTGTATCTGTTAAAATTGCAGCTTTTCTTGGACCAGCCTTTGGGTATGGTCGAACTATTTCCAGAGAAAATTTATAAGTTAGATAGGTCAGCTCGTTTTCTTTGTTGCTTGTATAAAGTTCGGGTTGCAGCCTCTTTTAAATCTTGAAAAGACTTTAGTGTTTTACTGTTATAAGTCCGTATCCTAAAAAAATAAAAAAATAAAACATTTTATACTTAAAACCGTGGGGTTAGTTGGGCAACTGTAGCTCAACTAACCCCAACCTGAAATTTTAAAGAAAAAGTTAATTTATTAAAAAACCGGTTAGAATTGTATTCAAAATCTTTATACATATTAAAACTGCAATAAATTTACTTAAGATTAACACTTACCTGATTGAGAACGGAATACATTTAACTATTACAGATAAAATTTTCCGGCTTGCAATTATTTTACTTTTTAATCACAAAATAAACAATGCGCACGGATACTTTTCTCGATCGCCGCGTCACCACTAGTGGTTGCACAATCAGTTCCCCTCGCGCAACCCCTTCTTTGCGCTATTTAATGCTTTCGCGTGCGGTCGATAGTTTTGAGATATTTTGATTGCCCAACTTACCTCTATGCTCAACTAGCCCCGCCCTATAAAATTGCTAAGTTTTACTTTAAATCACAGTAGCCATGACGCCGCCTTTTCACGTCTGATGATGAATTTCTTAAAAACAAAACGTTGCCGACTATTTTTTTTCAGATTCGCAATCAGCGCATCAAAAACCCCCGTATGCCAACAATCATTTCAATCGGCGAGGAGTCCGATAAGTAAACAATTGCTTATCTTTCTTAACGATACTTCGATCACTTTGTTATCGAATCAGGGATGCACTGTATATAATGTTTTTCGAAAGATTCTGCTACAGGTTTTAAATCGTTTACCCCATATTTAGTCCACGTTGTTATTTCTTATTTTCTCTATTAAACAATAAGCATACAAAACAAAAACAGTTTATTTGTAACCGAACACCTACACATCCAGTCATATTTTCCATAAATGTTCTTATTAAATTTCTGTTGTATGTCCTAGTTTTACTAGTAGATGCATAATTATTTTAAAGATCGAGAGTAAGTCCTCCTTTTTGTTTAATTTAAAGTTTCTGTTTAAAAGACAAACTGTTATTTTGTACTGTAGTAGGAACTATATTTAAGTATACTTGTTAAAATTAAACGTATAATCATAACCAACAATAAATATTGCTACTTAAACTCTACAGGAGCTACAGGACACTAACGTTTGACTTGCGACTTCTGCCTGGAGACACGAAAATTTACTAATTTTGCGTCAAAGAAACCTATAGGGGAAAGTGGGGAGGCTTCATACAGTTTTTATATTTTTTTGTGGAATACCGTGTTTTAGGTATATCTCTTTTAATTTATGACACACTAGTAGCTTAACTATTTTATATTGTAGTAGAACCTTAATATTATTGAAAATCCACATGCGCGAGTTTCCATAAGACCTATACAAAAAAAGCAAAATGTATGAATGTACCCCATTAGTGGGGTACATTCATACAACCGAAGGGGCACATTTAACATCACTACTAATGCGTCATAATTATTGTTTATTATTGTTTTATACCATACTTTATAAAAAAAAACACAAATACACTTTTTAACATACACAACAAATAGTAAAATTCAAAATTAAAAAACATGTTTAGTCCAAATCTGTTAATGCCTATTTTAACATCGCAATAGTTTCGTGATACGAACATAGGTAACGAATAGTGAACAGAGTGTCGTTAAACGGTCTTTACGTTACATGTAAGGTTATCTACCAAAGACACTTAATAACATTCTTTGTTTCAGTCAGTAATATTTATTAAAAGTAACAATCTCAAAATGTAAAAAAAAAATATTGCTTATACATTATTAATTATATCAAATAAAAAACTCTAGTTGACACAAAGATACCTTAACTTACAAAATCTTATATTAATATGCCTATGTTATTAACAGATTATAACCTAAAATATGTGGTAATATCATCACTATGTCTGATAAATTAACTGATCCTTGACATCCAAAGACACAAAATTCATAAAGCACTCTGTTTTTTTCCCGTAAAATGAAACTTAAACTACTTTATATAATATTTACAACTATAATCGTCGGTGTAACAAAAAATAGTAGATAAAAAAATATTTATAAAGGGCCATGGGTACAATTTTATACAGTATGAATGTGCCCCATATACTTGTGTATGAATCTGCCCCATCACTTGCTAATTAATGAAAAATTTGAAATAGAAAAACCGTATTTATCTATATTAATTTACACATTAATTAGTGCCTTTGTATTATTATAATTAGGATTAAATAGCAATAATTAATTCAAAAAATAGTAACTGGCCATAAAATATGTCCAAAGTTACGTTATCAAATTACTTACGCGAGGCAAAAACATGTTCCGTGTTGTGCACTCGATCTTACCGCACCGAAAATTCTGAAACTTCACTAGTCTGTAAACACACATAAAAACTGTGCACACCCAGTTACGTTACTATTTTACTTTGTGTCTTACCTCAGATAAACTTAATGTATGTAGGTGCTCCTTGTATGAATCCACCCCACTTTCCCCTATGTTACTTGAGCAAAATACATATACAAAGCGGGCAGAATTCTTTTGATATTTTGGTGTTTGAGCAGAGTGTTTAGAAGTGTTTTAATAGGATTATAGAAACTATATGAAATTTTATTAAACAAAACCGTTTTTTGTTTATTTGAAGGGTGGGCATGTACCCCTATGTCCTTAGTACCGGCCGCCACTAGACAAAGGCGTGGAAAGCAACAACAATGCAATACCGTGAGTTATTTTATCCGGAATGTATACATACATACAGGCATTCTTCGTCTAATCTCTACCCGCTTCAACAAACTGAAAGTCAATTTGAACGTATTAACCTAACACGGCGTGGTTAAGACTTATACGTAAAAAAATCTTACCACTAGAAGTCAGCTCTTGTCCATCCTTAAACCATTTTACTTCCGGTTCTGGGAAGCCTGCAATTTGACAGGTAAGTCGTACGGGGTAAGTCATTTGCACCCTCCTGTCTCTGAGTCTCATAGTGAAATGGGGCGGTAAGTCTTTGGTATTGTCAAAATCTTTTAAAAATCTGTTAAAAAATAATGTATATTAATTAATTATCTGCATAGTATCTAAAAAGGTATTAACTTACAATTTTAAATTTCTATCTGCAAGTAGTACTTTTGAATCTCTAACAACATATATTCTAGCAAAGGTTGATACTCTTCCTGCTTTGTTAACTGCTTCACACATAAATCTACCTGTATCAACTTCTTGGACGTTGGTTATAGTCAGGGAGCATAAACCATTTTTAGTTGTAGTGGTATACCTGTCATTTTCTTCAGGGAATATTTCTGTAGTGTCTTTAAGCCAGCGAATGTTGGGAGATGGCTCGCCTTTCACCTATTCATTTTATTATAAAAATTATAAAAAGTTATCTGAAAAATTTACTCAAAATATTAATATTTAATAATAGGAAACCTATCACTCATTTAGTATCATTATTTTATTAATTTTACCTCGCATTCAAGAGTAATATCAGATCCCACAAGTACTTTTATTTGTCCAGGAAGTATTCTGGTAAATTCAGGCATTTCTGCTGGTTTTCCTACCACAAATGACAAACTCTGAACGCTTTCGCCCCAACCATACCTAGAAAAAATACTTATAATAAGAAAAGCAAACTCCTGGGTTTTAGTTTTAACTGAATTTTGGATAACCTGTCTTTCTTAAAAAACTTTAATTTTAATATGTCTATGAAGAAAGTTTGATACGGGTCACTTCCAAGCTTTAATTCTCCATCTATCGTTATTTTCCTGCTTACCTATTCCTTGGAGTCACTCGAAACTGGTACTCTCCACCAGGAACCAAATTAAACGCATCAAAGCTGGTCAGGGACGACATTCCCAAAGTGGTCCAGGCTGCTCCCCTTCAGATCCTTTATGCCAAACGTCGACTCTGTACGCCAAAACTGGAGCTAGGCTTGTTTGATCAGGCTTGATCCAGGAGAGCGACACCCAATTACGACCTGAATCCCTAATGATTGGCTCTGAGGAATTGGACTTGGAACATCTGGAATATTTTATTATTTATTGTTTAAATCAAATGCACAACGAAAAACTTATTTTAAATATCTTAGTGACCCAAAAAATGCCCTTTGCTTCAATTGTCTTGATAACTTATTAATTAAAAGAGATAAGGGCCATTAAAATGAAAGCATTTTTGTATTGAAGCTTATGGAAGAAATCAGAGCATATGCGATAATTCTTTTGAGGAGTGTAAATCCGACGATGTTTGCCAGTACACTGGCCTTTTTTTTACTAGACACAAAAATTATATTTTTCAAGTTATTTTTAACAATCTGGCTCTAACATAACACTCTGCAACCAATTTTTAAACATATCATCTTTTGGCTTCACATCCCTTTTTAATGCCTCATTTAATTTAAAGTAACTTGGCTGCACTATCTTGAAAAATTAATCAAATACCTATTTAATAAGCTATTAATGTAGCCCTATTAAAATGTTCTTTAAAAATACAAGTAAAATACAGAGTGTTAAGCTTAGATAATTTTAACAACAAAAGCAACAAATAACTGCAACAGTTCTTAATTTTAATTGATCAGAAGCATCACCTACGATCCTACATATATTTTTGAACTAACCACCTGTACCTCAAACTTTAAACATTTACATGGGTTTATTTAATATCTTGATTTTTTTTATCTTTGGACAATCCACGAGGCTGAAAGCCCTAAATACTAACGTACCGTGGGTGTCTTAAGCAGAGTAGAGGAAGCTTGTTAACACGGGACTTAAAACACTAGAGATTTGGGGGAAGGGAAAGACCTCCGCTGGCAACAGGTTCCACAGTCTAGAAACTCTGGAGGACAAAGAACGGAGCAATGGAAGTTCGGCCTGTCCAATTGAACCGTAGGGATGCATACGCGTACCACAGTTTCTCTGTTGGAACGCAGAGGAGGACTATACTGGACAATTCGTCGGAGCAGAAGCCGTAAAAGTATCTATAGAAGAGCGATAGATCTCCCACAGCTCGACGATGAGCAAAGAGAAGGAAGTCTTTGAGCCAAAGTAGAGGATCATTAATAAGACGGACAGCCCTTCTTTGAATGGCATCAAGAATGCTGAGGATTGTGGGGGATGCCATTCCCCAGACATGAGAACAATATTCCAGAGAGGGTCGAATTTGGGACACATACAAAGTGTATAAATTAGAAGCGGAAAAATACTTTTGGCTCGGAAAAGAAATCAAGCTTTTTGAAGCCGCGGTGGCTATAGATACAATGTGTTTATGCCAGTTAAAGGTTATTCTCAAATGTGACGCCCACAAGGTTAAATGTGTCCCCGCTCTGCAAAACCTGGCCACTCATAGGCAAAGGATGAGTGTTTGATGATTTTTTCGCGACAAGGAACACGATTGTGTTTTGGATGCATTAAATTGAACGAGATTTTTTGGCGCCCCAATCAATATCAAATTGAGATCCTGTGAAAGAGATATCTGCATCGCTCTGCGTTTGCTTTCCAAGTCAGGTTGAGAGATTGGTTTGGGAACCTGAAAAGTGGAGTGAAGGGTACTATCGTCAGCATAACTATGAATGGGATTGGTTGTGGAAGAAAGAAGGTCGTTGATGTGAAGAAGAAACAAAGTTGGTGCTAGTACTGAACCCTGAGGCACTCCAGCATTAATTTCGTGAAAGCTTGAAGAGTGGCCATCAACAATGACTGATATACGTCGATTAGAAAGATAACTGGAGAGCCAAGAGCAAAGTTTAGTTGGAAGACCGTAGGAAGGAAGTTCATTAAGAAGTGCGTCATGCCAGACTTGGTCAGCTTTAGATATATCAAGAGCAACGATCTGGGACTCACCTAGAAACTCAAGAGACTTGTTCCAGTTGTGTGAAACGAAGGAAAGAAGATCTGCTGTAGATCTCTTGTGACGAAATCCGTATTGCCTGTCATGTAAAATTTTATGTTTTCTAGAGTACCTAAGAATTTGCGAGTTAATGGATTTCTCCATTACTTTACAAAGCATTGAAAGGAGTGAAATGGGTCTATAGTTGGATGGAAGAGATTTAGATCCTTTCTTGGGAATAGGCTGGACACGTGCAGCTCTCCAGCTGTCTGGAAATATACCCGTGTCATAAGAAATTCGAAAGAGCCTGGTTAAAATAGGTGCAAGTTCAGGGCACATTTTTTAAAACGATTGCTGGTATTCCATCTAGCCCAGACGATTTCTTGGTGTTAAGAGAAGAAAGGATACGCTTAATGTGTTTTACCTTAAAAATAATATTGGGCATTTTGTGAGGAACTGGGGGAACAGTTGGAATTGGATGATTGACAGAGTGGATGAAGGGTTGAATTGGCAGCAAATTGTTTAGCAAATAGTTCGACCTTTCCTTTAGATGTAGAAATAATTTCATCTTCCAAAGTTAATGGTGGAAAAGAACTGGTACAGAAATTTCTACTGATGTTTTTGGCAAAGGACCAGAAGGATTTGCTGCCATTTGAGCAAGAAAGTACTTTGTTTTTATACGGTTATCAAAGGAGTCCTTGGCGTCTGAGATTGTTTGGTGGTAGTGGTTTCTTGCTTCAATGCTGACCATTCGGTTTTCTGGACTAGGATCATGTAGAAACTTCTTGTGAGCCTGAACTTTTAAAATTCTAGCTTTGTCACATGTTTTAGTGAACCAAGGTTTGTGATTAGAGGGTTTGATGGTTTTCTTGGTGTGAGGTACATAGGTTTCAACGCCCAATAGAATTGACTGGGTCAGTTGGTTACAGATTTCGGAAGGATCCTGGGAAGAAAAAGCAGATAGTGTCCCAAGGGTACGTGGCGAAAAAGTCCCTAAGGCCATCCCAGTCGGCTGAGTTGTAGTGCCATACGGTGCGTGGTGGCATGGATTCATTTACCTCAGGATGTACAGAGTAAGATACAGTAACCAAGCCATGATCTGAGCGACCCAGAGGGGCAGTAACAGATGCTTCATAAAGTTCAGGGTTAGAAGTAAGAAAAAGATCTAAGGGGTTTGAGCTATAATTTGGCACTCTAGGAAAGTAGGTAGGAGTCATAATAAGGTGGGTAAGAGAATTACTGACTGCGAAGATTTCGGCTGCTCTGCCTTGAGGGTCAGTTTCTGAAGAGCCTAGCCAATCCTTATTATGGACATTGAAATCGCCAAGCACGATTACTTCGGCCATTGGAAACTGGGAAATGATACCGTCGATCTTTGTTGAAAGAAAGTCAAAGAATTCGACATAGGAATTGTCAGATGGAGATCGGTACAAACAACAGATAAATTTAGTAAAAGACCTAAGGGAAAGTTTGAGCCAAAGGACATCGGGCCTACCCGATTCAAGATTAGAAACTTGAGCACAAGCCAGATCGTTGCGAACGTTGTTAACATCACCTAGGAATTTGCACTTTATTTTGAAACACTCTCTATTCCTACTACCACCGTCCAAATAACTAAACTAAAGTCTCTCCGCTATCAGCGCGAAAATACCCAAGAGTATCCGATAACGGATGCCCCTTGCATCTCGTCGATTTATTTGAGCGGCGTAAGCTACTTTGTTTCTCTTTTCAATGCGTGTGTTGAAATTGAAGGCGAATGCTAGACACCCGTATGCGATATGTCATCAACGCTTTAATATGAACAATTGCATTGTGTTGCGGGACTATGAGACTACTATATAGTTATTTATATGTAGCTACTACGAAAATAAAATTGTAGGTATTTTCTAGTCTTACCTTTTCGATAAAGTCGCTCCCTATAAGAGGGAATATCGTCTAAGATGCTCTGCACCGGTTCTCTATTTGGGGTAAGTGATCTTGCCCTCTCTCTTAGTCTTACCGTAAAGAAGGCGCGATCGCACCCTATCCTATTCTTAGCCATTATACAGTACGTCCCAGAATCGTCAATGGTAGCACGTTTTAAAGTAAGACGGACGTAATCGTCTGATGTCCACTTCATAGAACGCAAACTGTCGGTTATGTCAGTAAGACCTTTCATCCAAGTTACTAAAAAAGACAAAGAAAATATGTTAAAGTAAAATTATTTTTATACAATGTATAATGGTCGGTGTAGCATATTTTTTTGATAATAAAATTACATGCTTACTTTTCGGTTTTGGATCTCCGGTAACTCTAAAGGAAACTGTTATATCCTCTCCACTAGTAACCTTTAGATATCCATCTGGCCTAGATAGGAACATTGCCGGTTTGCCATCTCTTATGTTTGCAGGATGAATTACTTGGACGTATGCAGAGGTTTCTATCTTTCCATCCGCATTTGCAGCTCTTAAAAATTAAAAAAATATATATAGATAATAAAGACCACAATATGCATTAACTATTTAAAGTACCTAACAACAATAACTTAAAAACAAAATTGTTTACCTGCATGTGTATTTTCCAGCTTCGTATTCATTGATATTAGGTATAATAAGGGTATGAACGCCTCTTTCGACATAGGTTTTATGTCTTGGCGACGATCTTGCAAGTTTTTGACTATCCTTAAACCAGGTGACTTCAGCTGGAGAACCCTTTACGTCAACCTAATGTTTAAAGATATAAATATAGTTATGGCTGACTCATTTGCATTATACAAATCACCCTTACCTGTAAGGCCATGACCCCACCATAAGGTACAAAGGCATCTGTAAGAACTCCAGAGAAGTACGGTCTTCTAGAAACTGCAGTGGAAGAACTAGAGTGTCCATTGGTTATTGGTGCCGAGTAAGTTGTTCTTGGAGTATATCTAAAAATGATCACAAAATGTTATTAATAATTTATTTGTAGACCGTTATTTCTCTAAATTTACCTAGAGTACCAGTGTCTCTTGCAGATGCTCGTTCCCTTGCTCTTGTTCTTATATATTCTTCCTTAGAGGTAAATTTAAAGTCATAAAATTTGATCGCACCAATCTCCACTTTCCGCTCTGCAAGTGTACCGATCCACTATCTGATTTGTCTGTATTTGATATAGTAAGTCTGGCAACACCATCAGCAAGATAGGCGCAGTTGTATTTTGATCCGAAAATAATTTCTTGGTTATCTTTGTACCATTTAAGGGATGGAACTGTGTGACATCTACAAAATTGAACAAAATGAGGGGAGGGGATAATTTTGTTATTAAACTTGATAATTACCTGAGTCGGCATTCTAAGGTGGTCTCATTAGTGGACGCTTTGTACTGGTCTCTAATAGCTCTGGTAAAAGTTGGAGTTATTGGAGTTGCCTCAAAGCTGTCTCTAACCGATAGCGTTGCTGATGTGCTACTAACGCCATGTTCATTTTGGCTACACAGGAGTATTCGCCATTATCGTTAGGTGTCGCATTTAGAATTTCTAACGTCGCAACGTTGTTATTAAAATCTAAAAGTGTATATTTTGAAACTCATTTAAAAAAATAACATGTATTTTAAGCTAACCTTGATAGTAATTGGAATAACCTTCAATATTTTGACCATCCTTTAACCAAGTTATTATCATCTCACTTTCGCTGATAACACTGCAGGTCATTTTAACACGGGTGTTAGAAGCACAAGTCCTCTCTGAGAGTGATGTGGTAAATATTGGTTTTTACCTTCAACAAAATACAAATTAGATTACATGACACCTAAGAACAGTAGTTATACATTTTTTATTTTTTTAAATATCATGTTTACTACTTCAGAATACAATTTATATACGTACCCATATGTCTTGGACCATGGTAAGTTGTGGGCTTGTAAAGATCTTCATCTACATCAAAACTATCCTTGTGTGTGTAAAAATCCATAATATCTCTGTTATTTTTATTTTTTCTTTAATCGAATTATCATATAATGTTGTCTCTAGATGAATGTCAGAGTTATATTTTACGGCTACCCCTGAATCACCTTAAATATAAATTTTTACTTATTTTGATTCAGATTCAAAAAAAAAACAACTTACCATTTGTTAAAGGTTTATTATATTTTATCTCCTTCTCTTTTAATTTTTCTTCCTGAGTTTTTCGGTGCAAAGAAGTCTTATCTTTTGGAATATTTTCTTCCGAACCTTTTTTAATAGTATCTTTATCTTGCTTAAGTTCTGCATTTATTTTGTCTTTTTCTTGCTGTTGTATTAAAGCTTCAGTTTCTTCTCTAATACGTTTCTCATCTTGATGCTTTCTAAACATGTCCTCAGCTTCTTTTTAGACTTTTCTTCATCTTCCAGTTTAGTTTTGGCCAATTTTTCTTTTTGTTCTTTTAGTTTTTCCTCTTCTTTTTTTCTTTTAGCGTCTAACCTTGCTTTCTTTTCTTCAGCAGCTGCTTCATTTTCTTTTTTAATTTTGCCTCTTTGTTATTTTTAGCATTCGCTTCTGCCTCTTTTTTAATTTTGCTTTTGCATCTTCTTTTTCTTTTCTAATTTTGTCATCTCTAGTCTTTTAGCCTTTTCCTTTAATTCCTTTTTTAATTTGGCCTCAGCTTCTTCTTTTTCTCTCAAATGTTTTTCTTCTTTTTCTTGTCTTAATTTTTCTTCTGCCGTTTTCTTTTCTTTAGCTTTCGCTTCCTCTTTTTCTTTGTTTAATTTTTCTTCCTTTTCTTTTTGCCCTTTTCCTCGGCTTCTTTTCTTAACTTGGCCTCTGCTTCTTCTTTTTCTTTCTTCAATTTTTCTTCCTTTTCTTTTTTGGCCTTTTCCTCGACTTCGTTTCTTGATTTGGCATCTGCTTCTTCTTTTTTCCTTCTTTAATTTTTCTTCCTTTAGTCGTTTAGCCTTTTCTTCTAATTCTTTCTTTATTTGGGCTTCAGCTTCTTCTTTTCTTTTTTTAATTTTTCTTTTTCTCTTTCTTGGCCTTCTCCTCGGCTTCATTTCTTGATTCGGTTTCTGCTTTATCTTTTTCTTGTTTTAATTTTTCTTCCTCTAGTCGTTTAGCCTCTTTTTCTGATTCTTTTCTTAATTGGGCCTCGGCGTCTTCTTTTTCTTTCTTTAATTTTGTTTCTGCTTCTTCTTTTTCCTTCTTTAATTTTTCTTCCTTTAGTCGTTTAGCCTTTTCTTCTAATTCTTTCTTTATTTGGGCCTCAGCTTCTTCTTTTTCTTTTTTAATTTTTCTTTTTTCTCTTTCTTGGCCTTCTCCTCGGCTTCTTTTCTTGATTCGGCCTCTGCTTTATCTTTTTCTTGTTTCAATTTTTCTTCCTCTAGTCGTTTAGCCTCTTTTTCCGATTCTTTTCTTAATTGGGCCTCGGCGTCTTCTTTTTCTTTCTTTAATTTTGTTTCTGCTTCTTCTTTTTCCTTCTTTAATTTTTCTTCCTTTAGTCGTTTACCCTCTTCTTCTAATTCTTTCTTTATTTGGGCTTGAGCTTCTTCTTTTTCTTTTTTAAGTTTTCTTTTTTCTCTTTCTTGGCCTTCTCCTCGGCTTCTTTTCTTGATTCGGCCTCTGCTTTATCTTTTTCTTGTTTCAATTTTTCTTCCTCTAGCCGTTTAGCCTCTTTTTCTGATTCTTTTCTTAATTGGGCCTCGGCGTCTTCTTTTTCTTTCTTTAATTTTGTTTCTGCTTCTTCTTTTTCCTTCTTTAATTTTTCTTCCTTTAGTCGTTTAGCCTTTTCTTCTAATTCTTTCTTTATTTGGGCCTCAGCTTCTTCTTTTCTTTTTTTTCTCTTTCTTGGCCTTCTCCTCGGCTTCATTTCTTAATTCGGCCTCTGCTTTATCTTTTTCTTGTTTTAATTTTTCTTCCTCTAGTCGTTTAGCCTCTTTTTCTGATTCTTTTCTTAATTGAGCCTCGGCGTCTTCTTTTCTTTCTTTAATTTAGTTTCTGCTTCTTCTTTTTCCTTCTTTAATTTTTCTTCCTTTAGTCGTTTAGCCTTTTCTTCTAATTCTTTCTTTATTTGGGCCTCAGCTTCTTCTTTTTCTTTTTTAATTTTTCTTTTTTCTCTTTCTTGGCCTTCTCCTCGGCTTCTTTTCTTGATTCGGCCTCTGCTTTATCTTTTTCTTGTTTCAATTTTTCTTCCTCTAGTCGTTTAGCCTCTTTTTCTGATTCTTTTCTTAATTGGGCCTCGGCGTCTTCTTTTTCTTTCTTTAATTTTGTTTCTGCTTCTTCTTTTTCCTTCTTTAATTTTTCTTCCTTTAGTCGTTTACCCTTTTCTTCTAATTCTTTCTTTATTTGGGCTTCAGCTTCTTCTTTTTCTTTTTTAAGTTTTCTTTTTTCTCTTTCTTGGCCTTCTCCTCGGCTTCTTTTCTTGATTCGACCTCTGCTTTATCTTTTTCTTGTTTCAATTTTTCTTCCTCTAGTCGTTTAGCCTCTTTTTCTAATTCTTTTCTTAATTGGGCCTCGGCGTCTTCTTTTTCTTTCTTTAATTTTGTTTCTGCTTCTTCTTTTTCCTTCTTTAATTTTTCTTCCTTTAGTCGTTTAGCCTTTTCTTCTAATTCTTTCTTTATTTGGGCCTCAGCTTCTTCTTTTTCTTTTTTCTCTTTCTTGGCCTTCTCCTCGGCTTCTTTTCTTGATTTGGCCTCTGCTTCATCTTTTTCTTGTTTTAATTTTTCTTCCTCTAGTCGTTTAGCCTCTTTTTCTGATTCTTTTCTTAATTGGGCCTCGGCGTTTTCTTTTCTTTCTTTAATTTTGTTTCTGCTTCTTCTTTTTCCTTCTTTAATTTTTCTTCCTTTAGTTGTTTAGCCTTTTCTTCTAATTCTTTCTTTATTTGGGCCTCAGCTTCTTCTTTTTCTTTTTTAATTTTTCTTTTTTCTCTTTCTTGGCCTTCTCCTCGGCTTCTTTTCTTGATTCGGCCTCTGCTTTATCTTTTTCTTGTTTCAATTTTTCTTCCTCTAGTCTTTTAGCCTTTTCTTCTGATTCTTTTCTTAATTTGGCGTCGGCGTCTTCTTTTTCATTCTTTTCTTTTTTGGCCTGTTCCTTGGCTGCATTTCTTGATTTGGTCTCTGCTTCATCTTCTTCTCTTTCCCTCAAAAGTTTTTCTCCTTTTTCCTGTGTCAGTTTCTCTTTAGCTCTTTCCTTTTCTTGAGCTTCCGTTTCTTCTTTTTCTTTTTTAATTTTGTCTTCCTTTTCTTCTTTGGTATTTTCCTCGGCTTCTTTTCCTGATTTAGCCTCTGCTTCTTCATTTTCATTTTTAGTTTTTCTTCCTCCAGTTTTTTAGCCTTTTCCTGTGATTCTTTCTTTAATTGGGCCTTGGCTTTTTCTTTCAAGAGTTTTTCTTCTTTTTCCTGTCTGAGTTTTCTTCAGCTTTTTTCTTTTCTTTAGCGTCTGCTTCCTCTTTTTCTTTTTTAATTTTACCTCTGCTTCTTCTTTTTCCTTCTTTATTTTTTCTGCTTCTAGACTTTTAGCCTTTTCTTCTAATTCTCTCTTTAATTGGGTCTCAGCTTCTTCTCTTTCTTTTAAAAGTGTTTCTTTTATTTCCTGTCTCAGCTTTTCTTCAGCCGTTTTCATTTCTTTAACTTCCGCTACTTCTTTTTCTTTTTTAATTTTTCTTGGTCTTCTGTTTTGGCCATTTCTACGGCTTCTTTTTTGATTTGACCTCTGCTTCTTCTTTTTCTTTCTTTAATTCGTCCTCCACTTCTTTTTCTTTTTTTAATATTCCTTTCTCTAGTCTTCTAGATTTTTCTTCTGATTCTTTTTTAATTGGTTTTCAGCTTCTTTTTCTTTTAAAAGTTTTTCTTCTTTTTCTTTTTTAAGATTTTCTCCAACGTCAGCTTTCTCTTTTTCTTCCTTTTCTTTTTTGGCCTTTTCCTCGACTTTTTTGATATGATCTCCGCGTTTTTAACTTTTTTATCCTTTTTCTCTGAACTTCTTGGACCTCTGCTTCTTCTTTTTTTGATGTTTCTTTTTCTCTTTTTTAGCTTTTTCTTCCGGTTCTTTCTTTTTTGAGTTTCTTCTTGTTCCTTTAAAAGTTGTTTCTCACTTTCTCTTTTTAATTTTGCATCCATTTGTTTTTTGGCTTTTTCTTCTTCTTCTTTGTTTAATTGGGAGTCTGCTTCATCTTTTTCTTTCTTTAATTGTGCCTCTTGTTCTTCTTTATCCATTATTTCTGCATCTTTTTTAGCTTTTGCTTTTGTTTCTTGCTTTCCGTCTTCTAATGTTATCTCCTTTTCAGTTTCCTCTTTCTTTGCTTCAGCTTTCTCATTCTTTGCTTGAGCTTTATTGTCCTCTGTCTTAATTTCAGCCTCTTTTTCTATTTTACCCTCCTCTAACTTAGCTGTTTTCTTGTCTTCTTCATTTTCTTCTTCCGTTTGGTCATTTATTATGATTTGTTTATCTCCAGCCTCTAAGTTATTTATGTCTTTAGCGACCTCCTCAAATACGTCCATTACCGTCTGAAGAACCTCGGATATATCATTTAATACTTTATGTTCTTTGAATATATTATTATACTTCTTAAACTCTTGATTTGTTTGTTTAAAATTTTGTATTAATTGTTTCTTTCTAGAGATAATATCGTCTTCACTTTTAACCTCTGATAAAAGATTGTTAAGCAATGTTAACTGTTTATTTACCTGCAATTTTTCTAAAACGCTTTTATCTAAATCATCGAGCAAAATATCTTCTCTAGTTGACAATTTTTTTGAGAATCGGTGATTGTGTCTAGCAGTGCGTTAAGCGGTTTTACGATTCTATAAATAAATGTGTCTCTATATGTATTAGCTCTTAGTTTCTTGGCATCGTTTTTCAGCGATTTTAACAACCTATAATCATTTCTCTTTTCTGTTGCAATTTTAAATATGTCTTTACTTAACTTGTCCATATTAACAGTAAAGTTATTTAACGACTGATTTAAAATTTCCATTTTTTCATTTAAAGAAATCATGTTAACTATCTGTTGAATATTCTCCTTGGTATCTTTTAAAACATTTAAAATTTCTAGTTCTTTGTTAGGAAAAATCTTAAGGGAATGAGGATCATTTAAAATGTCTCCCAAAAATAGTGAAAGACTAGTCATCTTATCTCCTAAGGTATTAAGCCTTACAGCGTAGTCTATAGTAAAATCAGCAGTATTATCTCCAATAGTTTCACATATTGACAAGTTATCCAGAAACATTTTTGTGGGCGTCATTAAGTCCGAAAATGCGAGAATACTTTCTTCCCCTACATTTTGGAAAATTTTGGCATTAAAACTTATTTTCTCTATTGTATCTCTAAGGCCTGTAAGAGAATTTTTAATGTTAAAGATGGCTTTAAAATCATTTCTTTCTTTATTAAATTCTGTAATTACATCATTTAATATCGACTTAAGTAAATTTAATGGTTCCTCAACCTTAAGAGGTGCAAATTTAGCCTCAAAGTTTACATAATCTATAAATGTGTCGACTTCTTTAAGAGCCTGACATATGGACGGTCTTTCCAAACTTAAAATTTCGGGAGTACTCAAAGAACTTTTAATTATTTTTAGAGATGACAACAATTTTTCAAATGGTAGTTTACTTTCTTTTGCGAAAGTTTGAATAATTGCTTCTATATGAGAGTCTTCATTTTCTCCTGTAGTCTTTAAAGTCCTAAATAATTTATGTACAGCTTTATCGCCTTCTAATAGCGTACTAACTGCTTTTTGAGGCTTTATGTCTAGGACTTGCACTTCGTTCTTTAGATCCTGCAATTCATCATTAGTTTGAATTAAAGGATTTAAGAGAGAATCTAATTTTAAACTCCTATTTTGTGTCATTATTTCTTCTAGAAGCTGATTAATATTACTTCCTACCTGATTTAAATCTTGAAGAGGAATAAGGAGAGTTTCCAGTAGTTTGGTATCTACTGGCAACAAAAGCACCTTTTCTAATTTTTGGTTAAGATTACTAAAAGCAATCTTTAAATTCCTAATATCAATTACTAAAGCATCTCTGTCAACTAAAGAGTTGACCTTAACGCTTTCTATTAGAAGATTCTCTAGTGGTAAAATTATATCGTTTAGTTTCAAGATAACCTCGTCTGAAATTATTTCACTGACACCTTTTTTACAGCGACTTTCAATGAAATTAAGTGACTGACCAAGATCTTGCAATGGTTTTTCGAGTTTCGCTAACGACTTCAAATTTTCTGGTAATAGATGCATTTTTGATATGATAATATTTATTTCCTCTATCAATTGACCAATAGGCATTTTTAGGTTCTTTACAAGTTCAAGATACTTTTTGTCCCCTTCGGACAGTTCTTTTATATCTTGACTTTTTTCGACAGTAAAATCATTTTTGTTAACTTGTCCAGCAGTTTGCAAACTATCCTCGATTTTACTTAGAGAAGCAGCTAAGCTCTGTA